>OX578280.1:19456664-19659164 GCA_951217055.1 Gerris lacustris | reverse complement strand
TTTGTGAAACGCTAGTTAATTTTTCAACGATAAAACCGGACTATAAATAATTTTACGAGCCAATTAAACTGTTAAACAGAATATTGTTGACTATTCATAAAATTGTAATAAATTACTGGACATATAAAATAGAGATTTATTAATCAGTTATTAAGGAGCTTATCTTCAAATATTTTATTAAAAATGATTTAGGAACCATAAATAATATTGAGTGAGAGAGGTATCTAAAATAATGAAAAATGTTAACATAAATGTTTATAAGGTGTCCTAAGTCTAGATGACGAAATTGAAGATAAGGATCGAACTCCTTAGGAGGTCTATACTTTTGGTAATACTTAAATCTCTGTCCTGTAAGGATGTTATAATTATCGAGGTTTACCGAAGTTTTAGATTTGATCGATTTCACACTGTTTAGTTTTTTCCAATGCCCCAAACTTTGAAACCAATAAAGGTACAAAGGTATGGTTTGTGGGATTCGGAGGTGCATTAATTTTTAATGATTCATCGAAGTTAAGATTGGGTACAAAAGTGAATTTACGCTTGGGATGTTTTGAAAGTTTTATTACTATTTTTAGTCAGACAGAGGATCTCTCCTTATTGCTACACATGAAGATGTTAGTAAGTTTGGAATTAGTAATTAGGGATTTCTCTCTTCTAATCTCATTTTTTCTCTCTTTGCGAATCATTATCCAACTTTTACTACCTCTTACTTCTCTATTTCACGATATGGAGATGTTATTAAGTTCAAATAAAGCATGCTTAGTAATATTGGAGAGCTTCTAGTAACCTTCTAATCTTGCCATAATCTCTTTGCTATACGTTATCTCTTTATATCAGTGTCTCCTATAAAAAATATGCAGTTGGAAGGATAAATGAGTCCTTAGTACAATACTGCTCACCTCTGCTACAAAACTTATTCTGGCAGTTCCAGTTCTTACTCATTGCACGTTCCACTTGGACTTAGTTTATTTTTTTAAAGTACCACATTAGGTATTGCTCGTTCCAAATCTAACAAACCAATGCTTTTAGTAACCGTTACACGTATAGATCGTTATACTTATACGGTTATGTCACATTACACCCGTACAGCAAGTTTTTCATCATAAGAATGCTCCTCCACATAAAGCGTTAAAAATGAATGAAGTCACACATTACCCTCTTTATTATTCCTCACACTTTACTGAAAGATTTAAAAATTTCCATTTTTAATAGATAGATGATAGATAAAATATCAATAACAATATAATAACATAAGTTCAACCTAACGATAATAGATTTAATTAAAATAAATAGTTTATATTTAATGGAAATAAAAAAAAAGGAAATAGGAACAACTAAAGAAAACGGAACTCAGTGGTAGATATTTTCATTGTGCTTGTAGAGCTTTTCCATTTTAGCGATGGCAAAATAGTAGGATGGTGGAAATGAGAAAAGTGTCAAGTTTATTTCTGTTATCAGGACAGAAGTGTGTCCATGTGTCTGTCCCCCCACGCTGTTCTATATGTCTGCTTAAGAGACACGTCCTCCACATGTGTCTCCCCTACCTCGATCACAGCAATTGTCTGAGTTCTTTTATACTCCACTCTGTTTCAAACTGCTTTGTGTTCACGTTTTGGCTTTTTCATTTATTAGCAGAATTGGTAAAGGTATATGTATATATTAAAGAATACGAAAAGGTATATGTATATAGTTCGTGTGTACTTGTTTCTAGTTTAACGGAATTGAAGAGGAAAGAACCAAAATACATATTATTATTTTGCATCCGAGCTTACCGAAGGTAACGGAAACTATGTGATCATTTTAAAGAAACAAAAAATTGATGTCATCGATTTAAAAAAAAAAAAAATCAACATACAAATCCAATTCAAACATCAGGGAAAATTTTTGGTTCTGTGTCTGTCTGTCGCTCAATTTTTGTGAACCAATATAATATATTAAAAATACTCGTCCGATTTGACTGAAATTTGGATAGTAGGTAATAATTAGTCCATTGTTGGTCCCATATAAGTTCCTATTTGGTCCTCTTTCATATGGGCACAAACATACATTTATTTAGACCAGCATAGTCAAAAGTACTATGTAATATGATTTTTTTATAAAATTTGTATGGCTTGTCGATAGAAGCCCGCAGATAGCCTCGGATCAATTTCAAAATTTTGGAAGATTTAAAAAAGGGGCAAATCAAAAAATAAGACAATAATCTATATATATAAAATTCTTGTGTCACAGTGTTTGTATAACCAAACTCCTCCGAAACGGCTTGATCAATTTTTATGACATTTTTTATGTATATTCGGTAGGTCTAAGACTAGATCTTAAACTATTTATTTTTTACTTTCTCATATAAAGAGAAAGTATTGTTATGGCGCGAAAATTCGATTTTGAGATTTTGATGGATTTACACGTTTTGAGGTCCCCTGAGTCCAAAAAAGTGGTTTTAAAAAAATGTCTGTCCGTCGTCTGTCGTCTGTGCAGACGCCTGGAGCCTAAACTACTAAGCCGATTTTGACGAAATTTGGCATACATGTTCAGAAAAATCATACCCCGAGGCGAAATCGAGAAATGAATTATAGCTCCAAATTTGAGGGGGCTACCCCCCAAAAACTCTGAAAAAACATGAAAAAAAAATATTTCTCGAAAACGGTTCCGACGATTTTGATTAAAAAATTCGAAAATGTAGTCCATTTAAATACGGATCCAACGATATAAGCAGTTTTCCCGGGAAAAATCTAGTTTCTGAGAAAATAGCTTAAAACGTGGACGGAGAGATCCCGGGTTCGATTCTCCGCCCTGGAGAAGTTATTTTTATGATAAATTTTGATATAATTTTCAATAATAATTAAACGTACTTACAAAAACTAATAAATGGAAAACATTGGCTAAGTAATTATGCACTTGTATATGAGAAAGTTTGTCTGAGTTGTCTCGGCCCGATTTTTTACTTGAAGTGATAAGGGTGGCCCCCCAAATATTTTATTTTATTTTATGGTCAAAAGTTTTGAATTTAATTTTTTTTATAATTTCGCATTAGAAAATACTTATAACCCTAAATTTTTACCCTTCTACCACCAATCCCTAAGTGATAAGGGTGTGCCCCCCCCCCCCCCCCCCCCCCAAATTATTTTATTAATTAAATTGACAATATTTTTTAATTTTATTTTTCTTTATGATTGGCATTATAAAATACTTATAACCCTAAATTTTTACCCTTCTACTCCCAAACCCCATTTTTAATAGCTATATTAGTACTATCTTCAAGTGTAATAATCTTCAACTCTCAGTGGATTAAAAATGTATATAACCCTAAATTTTCACCCATCTACCACCGACCCCCATTTTTTTAATAGCGATATTAGTACTGTAAGGATCTTCAACTCTCAGTGGTCGATAACTGATCAATTATCAATCGATCAGTTATCCCCACCCGACGTCTACCGGTGTCACTTCTCACCCAGCCAACAGCACGGAGTAGGGATGATAACGAAGCCGGTCTCCAGTCTTTCTCACACAATAAGCTTTCTCTTTCACTCCCTACACAGTTGTTATTATTGTTTGTGCATCTATCGTAGCAGTGACGCTTATACTTATCATTTTACTTGCTCAGTGCAACTTTCATGTTAACTATAATCTAATAGTAAATTTATCATCAATTTGACAAAAATAATTTGCTATCAATATTATGACAATTAAAAAAGAAAACAATATCAATCTCTAAGTGCAATAGAGTGTACGATATTATTGGTTAGATTATTAAATATTATTATTATTATTAAATATCAATTTATCAATCAAATATTTGATTGGCCGTCATCGTCCACAGCGCTCCATTCCTCTTTCAGTCATAGACCAAATCCCCTCACACTTACAATAAGTTAGTTATTTTTTATTTAACTACCAAAATATTCACTAGAAATAATGTATATGGCAAAACAACGTTTGCCGGGTCTGCTAGTAAGTTATAAAAGCATAAAATCATTTAAGTATACGAAGTAGGACGATTATAGGATTTTTTCTTTTCCCTCTTATTCTCTATTTTTATAAAACTCTACATTTCACTATTAAAACAAAATAACAGAACTGAAATTGTGGAGTAAATTATTATAAAATGAGTAATAATTATTTACTAACTGTATACAGAATATTTCAAAATCATTCTTCTTCTGAATTATTAGACTAATTCCAAGTAATACAATTAAAAGCTCTTGTTTCCCAGTATTTTTTGAGCTACATAATCGAATATTGGACGCTATGAAGTTATTATTAATAATAATTCTTAATAACAACTAATTAAAACTGTTACATTGAAATCCTCTCCACCATTTGTTTACAACAATTATTTCACGTTACATGATTATTTTACGACGTGTAGCAGTCATGTTTTTGTTTAATTAAAAAATTAAATACATTCTAATTAAAACCCCACCAATAACAATGACAAACAAATAATTAAAAGATAATATTATTTGAAATGAAAACATCGAACGTAGTTTTTTTTTTAAAAAAAAAAAAAAAAACCAAACGAAGATATATGAAACAGTATATTTCGGAAAATGTAAATTTCAAATCCTCTCATTCTATTTTTCTCCGAGAACACGGATTTCCAATTTTTTCGAATTGGAGTGAGAAATATTGGAATCTTTATTTTTTTTTTTTTTGTAGAATTTACATCCATAAATTTTAAATGTTAAAAAAAGCTGTCAGTGGAAGCCCCATACGATCAGATTGATCCCGTGATTTTTTTTTTCAGGTCTGATTTTCAGTATAAACATAACACCACTTTTTTAGGGGGATTTTTAAGGGGGTATCCGTTCCTGGGATGACGTTTGTGCTCTCATCTAATCGCTTTATTTAACGCCCTCTTTCTAAAAATCCGACAAGCTGTGGAATTAATCCCACACTAAGAACTGTCGATATGTGAGTGTTTTCCCTATCCTTTTCTGGTATTAGTAGTCAAGTTTTAATACGTATAGGGGTTATTTTTTAAAAAAATAATTTTTTGTTTTGTTAGATCCTAAAACCTAAAAGTTATTTCGTTATACCAATACCTTATTTATACTTCAGAACTTCTTAATTAGATTCATGTGTCCTACTTCTGTTCCATTTGTTTTATTTATCACCATATTCCATTTGCAGTTTGTTCCATATGAGCCTTAGTGCGTTAGCAGCGCGGGAAACTATAAAAATGGGATGGGGAGCCAATGAGAGCACAGGGTTTTAAAATGCTGAGATCTCTTTATGGATGTGTGCCTTAGTAATTATCAACTATCGTGATTTGTAGCTGTGTACCTTGGTTAAGTGATTATTTGTGATTCGTGGCTGTGTGCCTTGGTTAAGTAATTATTTGTGATTTGTGGCTGTGTGCCTTGGTTAAGTAATTATTTGTCATTCGTTGCTGTGTGCCTTGGTTAAGTAATTATTTGTGATTTGTGGCTGTGCGCCTTGGTTAAGTGATTATTTGTGATTCGTTGCTGTGTACCTTGGTTAAGTGATTATTTGTGATTCGTGGCTGTGTGCCTTGGTTAAGTAATTATTTGTGATTTGTGGCTGTGTGCCTTGGTTAAGTAATTATTTGTCATTTGTTGCTGTGTGCCTTGGTTAAGTTATTATTTGTGATTCGTGGCTGTGTGCCTTGGTTAAGTAATTATTTGTGATTCGTGGCTGTGTGCCTTGGTTAAGTAATTATTGTGATTGGTGGCTGTGTGCCTTTGTTGGACTATTGTTAGATTTATCCGTGGAACCGGAGAACTGTAAGTTGTTCAAGTTATTTCTTTTTAAGCACAAGCTGAATATTTTGTTAGGTCTCTCAGACCTCATTTAGATGGATGTATAGAGGCTTAGCCAGTCTATTAGAGTATTCGTAACTTTTCTTTTTGTTCTCCTCAAGCTTTACGAACTTTTAATTTTGTTCATTTTTGCTCTACATTACTTTTCAATTTTTTTTTTTTTTTTAAATTTTTCTTGTTCCAACGTAATTGACTGTAAAATGAAGAGAGGGTTGGAGAGGTAATATTAATTTTATTTTCTTTGCTGGAAATCAAGCTGTTCTCTTCCCTATTATCACTGGATTTTTACTTTATCCTCTTTGTATAATTATTTTATATTGCCATTTTTTTATGAATAATGTTGTTGGTTTTCAACCTTATTATATTATATTCTTTGTGATAAATTATACTTAATGGCCGATATATACCAACAAAGCAACTTGTTGTGTTGTTAATCTTTAAGTCAACACCCGCTTTCCCATCATAGATTTTGTACACGGCCCACTGGCGACGCTACCACACTGATTTATCCCGTGGCGTCGTGTTACAAAACTCGAGTTGCCTGATAAAGTTAGATTTTTTTCCGTCCTAAAATTCCAATTTTAATTTTTGAGGCACACGTTTACGCGAGCGTTGCGTGCGAACGCTTGGGTAGAAAACGTTGTCCAACGAACTTGTCCTGAGCATTGGTAAAATGAACATTTGTGCCAAATTTCATTAAAATCGGTCAACTTTTACTCAAGTTATCGTCGTACGTTTCAGACACGGAGCATATTTCATTAAATTAAGGAAGCTCGCTATGCTTGCTTCAATAACTTTCCCTACATTCACGCTTATGCAATTAAAGCTTTAGTTATTTTACCTCCTTATAATCATAATTAAAGTAACTAAATATGAAATTGTATCAAACTTAGTGTATTTCTCTTACAAAGGTGAATTTGGTTAATCTTTTGTTAAGATTACATTGAGCCATGGATATTAACACATAAGTTAAAATCTGCTTTTAAGTTTATCTCCCCCTGATTCCACACCATTTGATACTCCATCCTGTTCTCACCCCTTATTGTTATAAATCAACTCCTTGATGATATAATGAAAAGGGGAGGGGGGGGGGGGAGTGTTTAGGGAGGGATGTTATTTTTTTTTTCTTCTTCAGATTATTAAGGAATTGAAAGGTTGAGTCTATAGAGAAGGTTTGAACTTAGTGTCATCTATCTAACCATAAAGTGGGGATCAGTGGGATTCCCGCTCCATTAAGCTAATTCTTGAAATTACGGAGGGGCTAAACCTTTTCTTCATTTTCCTTATCAATTTTCACCCCGATATTTTCCTTATCATGCTAATTAGTTCTCATTTAGCAAACTGTTATTCCACGAGAATAATTCGTCTTTTATATTAACCTCTAAGCTATTTCCTCTCTATCTATTTCCTTCTCATTCTCCTCTCGTTTAAAGAAACAGACCGCCGATTAGTGTGGCACATTATTATTTGACGAATGTACACATGAGTATACAATAATGTGATTCGGCCTGTTTCGATTCCCAGAGGGGTCATATTTATTTTTATTTAATAAATGTACGCAGTTGAAATTATTATGGAACCATCGTCGTGCTTCTTCGAAATCGGAGTACTTTTAAGTGCATACATGATAAATTAGAAAATTCTGTGCATGCGGAAGAGAAATTAATTGGCCCAGAAGATTAAAATGTAGATGGGACTAACATTTGGCTAGCTAACATGACCTAACATCCAAAGTTCATTAAAATTAAATTAGTATTTGAGTTTATTTTTGATGGATCACAATTTTGATGAACAGGCAGGCACGAGACCAAAAATGTTCACTGATATTTATAATTAATTTCTGTCAAGGAATTTTTAATTTGAAAGCATAAACAATATGTCATTCTTCAGTATGATCACAGTGTTTCAGTAACCATCAGTAAGCTCGGGAACAAAAGTATATTATATTCAAAGAATTTACAATGTTCTGTTTATTTAATTATTTTGCTTCCGAGCTTACCGAAGGTAACGGAAGCATTGTGTTCACTTTTGAGAACGAAAAAGTTTTATGCCTCCGATTTTAAAAATTCCAAGACAGAAACCCGTTTCAGAAATCAGAGATTATTTTTGGTTCCGTGTCTGTCGGTCTGTGTGTCCGCGAATTATGAAACGTGTGACGATAACTTGAGTAAATGTCAACCGATTTTGATGAAATTTGGTAGACATATTCATTTTACTAATGCCCAGGACGAGTTTATTGGACAACGTTATCCGTCTAAGCGTTCACGCGTAACGCTCGCTTAAACGTGAACTTTAAATTTAAAATTGGATTTTTAGGTCGGGCAACAAATCAAACTTCGTCTATTCATAGAGACGAACATTTTTTACAAATACAATTTTTTAGTAAAACCAACAGCGACACCGCTATGTAGTGTTAAAGACCGCTAAAAACTATGAATAGTTTTTACATAATAAACAATAAAACAATAAAGTAATATAACTTTAATGTTAATATAACAATAAAGTACATGATAGGATGCGAGGAGGCTATGTACCACACTAATTAGCAGTCTATTTTTATTTATTTAAGATACTCTTCACAAAGGAATGTGAATTTAATTAATTAATAAGAACCGTTGTTACTTCTATTTTTCTCTCTGATCTCTTAAAATAGTTTTAGAATTATTAATTAATTTAATATTACTATTTTACCAAGACTTTTTGTCCCGGGAAATATTAAATAATTGTTGACTTTATATTTGGTACAGTTGGTTAGTATTAGTCTGTTTATATAATATAACGGGAAAAAACAAACATATCCAGTTGTTCTCAATTTTACTATTAGAGTTTAAATCAATATGAACACAGTATTATCAAACGATAAAAACAAATGTTTCCCCCTTTTTCATACCCGTATTATTTGTACAGAAGAAAAGTATTGTATGCGATTTTGATAGATTTACACGTTTTAAGGTCTCCATTGACTAAAAATTTTTTTTTTTTTTAATTTCTGCCTGTAGTCTGTGCAGACGCGTGGAGCCTTAACTAACAGACCGATTTCGATGGAATTTGGCATATACGTAAACAAAAAGATTACCCCGAAGTAAAATCGAGTATTTAATTTTATCTTTAAATTTAGGGCAGCAACCCCCTAAAATTACTGAATAAAATAATAGGTAAAACGGTTCCGACGATTTTACTTACATAATCTATTTAGGAGTTAATATAGACAAAAATCTATGTATGTAAGTAGTTAACCCGGGAAAAATTAAGTTTCCGATACATTGAATAATTGAAAATACATCGAATGCCGAATTTTCTGAAAAATCAAAAACAAAATGTAAACACTCACCTGTTGATCACTTTGTAATATAAATAATTATTAATTAATTAAATTTAATATTATAAGATTTAAATTCAGTATTATGTTATTTATATAAGAAAGTTTCGATCTAGTTTTTCGGACCGATTATATTATTTTATCTACAATTGATACGAAATATAAACATTGTATCTCTGATTAGATGCGTAGAAAGTGATTCTTTACGTACTTGTATTCATTGCACATGCGCGTTTATAATTCCTTTTTTTCCGCCCTAGCGCGGTATAAAAGAAGAATTCTTCACCTTAACGCACGATTAGCGAGTTTGTTCACATTAACAAAACTAATTTGCTGTTTGTTTAATTAAAGTAACTGTTTATATCGAGTTTTTAGTGAAAAACAATTATATATTTATGTCATTATAACGAAAATGAGGAGAATAATACGCCTCCCGAAATAATTAATTCGGCAAAAAATACAACTAATGAATTAATATCATCTTTATCAAAAGAGAAATACGAGATTACATACAGGAAGATTATTAATTTTTTTTTTTCTGAATTTATTATTAAAATCCAACAATCTTAGATAAAGTACGGTACGCAACTCGTGCGAAAACTGCATTTGGCTTTGCTCGTGTGGTTTTACTACCCTCGCTGTCGCTCGGGTGCAAACTCCACTCGCATGCAAAATGCTACTTTCCACACTAGACGCGCAATGTACTTTTAAAGATTGCCAAATAAATTCATAAATTAATTACCTACAGTACACTTACAGCCTACAGCTGTATCAATTACATTAAAACTTCTTAGTTCATTAATATACTTGGTTCGACTCCTATTGGGGTGGAGAAGTACTTTATCTCTTAAGTACTAATTTAACTATTCTTCATTCATGTAATAATTTTATTTTAAAACATTTAATTTACACGGTATTGAATGTATAACACGAATAATATCATTTGTTTTTATATAATGTTTGAACTAAAACATAAAAATTAACCATACATTTATTTCATTCATAAATAAAAGAAACACGTACGAAAACATTCCAAACTCAATTATTAATGGATTATAAATACTAACATGATAACACGTTCTCGTGACAAACACTCATCAAAACATTTTCTCAAAATCTCTTGTATATTTAATTAATTACACTCTAAAGTCATTAATTAACAACCACAGTAATTATTTGAATCATTAAAACGACTCATTTGTGAATAAATTTATAGCAATTCTACATTCGAATAAATTATATTGTAGTAACACGCATATTTTATATATTTATGGGAGTGTAATAGCACATATATTTGATAAAAGCAATATTAGATTTTAAGAGACAGTCTTTTTATAATAAAGGTTGGTGCCAAAAATCTTCGAATATTTTTCTACGCTTATCATGACAAAAAAAATTAATTTGTTTTTACCTTCCCCTTTATTTATTAATATTTTGTTTAGGTCAGTGGTCCCTGTTAAAATCTTACTGTTGTCTATTTTTAGATATAATTATTTGACTTTTTTTTGCTCAGAGGTTGTCTCCTAGACAATAGTTTCTGTTAGAAGATTCTCTGCCAATTTTTTCATTGTTTTGAAATCACTCACGAGGATTTTTTTTTTATTTATGTGGTCTTTGTAGATTATGAATGTTTTATAAAAAGAACTCAGTTCAATGTCTTTGTCTTTTATTTTAATCTTTATATGAACTGTTAAAGGAACATTAAGAAAAAAAGGGATTTGTTTAAATGTGCGAAAATAAGAGATTAGTGATTGTACATTCTAAATTTAAACTGGCAAAAGAACTTCCATATTAAATTTCATTTTGTTTTTTTCTTATATTATTTAAAGCTGTATTGGTCGAATAAGTTTAGATAACGAAAATAGCTATACTTCTTAGTGGGTATAAAAAGGTTAAACGCTGAAACATTAACACCAACATTTCTGGATGAATGTAAAGAACAATTACACGAATATTTCAGAGCAGCTGTAAAGAGAGAAACCACTGAGTCATAACACAGACAGACAACATATAGAGACAAAACAGACAATTCTGGCTAGATATTAAGATATGGAACATCTAGCCGAAACACAAACATTTTTGGATAGATATAAAGGGAGAAAACATCGAACTAAAACAGACAATTCCGGATAGATACAAAGAAATAAAACATCGAGCCGAAACGCAAACATTTCTGGATAGATATAAAGGGGAAAAACATCGAACCAAAACAGACAATTCTGGATAGATAGAAAGAAATAAAACATCTAGACGAAACACAAACATTTCTGGATTGATATAAAGAGATAAAAAATCGAACAAAAACAAACAAAAGCCATAACGCAAACATTTCTAAATAGATATAAAGGGGAAAAACATCGAACCAAAACACAGACATTTCTGAATAGATATTAAGAGTTAACACATCCAACCAAAAACAAACAATTCTGGATAGCAAAAGAAATAAAACATCGAGATGAAACACAAACATTTCTGGATAGATATAAAGAGATAAAACATCGAACAAAAACAAACAATTCTGGATAGTTATAAAGAAATAAAACATCGAGCCAGAAAGCAAAAATTTCTGGATAGATATAAAGAGGAAAATCATCAAACCAAAACACAAACATTTCTGGATAGATATACAGAGATAAAACATCGAACAAAAACAAACAATTCTGGATAGATATAAAGAAATAAAACATCGAGGCAGAGTGCAAACATTTCTGGATAGATATAAAGAGGAAAAATATCGAACCAAAACACAGACATTCCTGGATAGTTATAAAGAGATAAAACATCGAACTAAAAACGGATATTTCTGGATGGTCAAAATGTAACGAAAAAGCTATGGCTAAACAATTCTCAGGTAAGCAGTGTAGATCAGGTGACTAGCAATGGCTCAAATTTCTAAGTATTGGTGCTTTCCTCCCCAGTTATGTTATGAAACTGAACCCTATAGAAATCAACAGTGAGACCGAACAAAGCAGTTGAGATGTATTCTTTACATAACCATTAACTTATTACCTTATAATTGATTACTTATAATTATATTAACAGCGAAACCAACCAATTTTTATTATATTTAACAAATTCCCGTTATAAAAAAGATAACACACCGAACTGACACAGACGGTGGATCTTAAGCTGTTTAATATGAAGTCAAAAAACGATATTTCTTATTACTGGACGAATAGTCACATAGCTTAATAACAATAAAAAAGAAATCAAAATTATGTATATGTACTAATAGATGATGTTTTGCGCATGCTCACAAGGTTAAAATTAATTAAGAGACTATCTGCCGGGCCGGCAACACCAAATTGTTTATGACCATGAAAATTTCATCGAAATTGGGCAGGTAATTTTAAAAATAGGAGTTTCCAAAACATTGTCGAGCAGAAAGACACGGTACCAATAATGGTTTCTAGTGTT
Organism: Gerris lacustris; assembly: GCA_951217055.1. Lineage (NCBI taxonomy): Eukaryota > Metazoa > Arthropoda > Insecta > Hemiptera > Gerridae > Gerris > Gerris lacustris. The sequence continues at coordinate 19,646,645 of OX578280.1, read as the reverse complement.
TGGATTAATCTTGAGGAGATTTTAAAATTGGAGACATGGATATAATTTCGTTCTTCAGAGTGATCCCAATACTTCGGGCAACTTAAATTTTATCAGAAACTATGAAATAGACAAAAACCAAAGCCTTTAAACTAGTAGTAGTAGTGGTTAGACGGGAAGGACGAACAACTTGTTCGAACCTAGCAATCAGGCCCCACTGGGACCATTTTACTGACCCCGTGGTGGAGAGTTCAGCCACTTCACACATCATACTTGTACATTGTACCGCCGAAGTGGGTTGGGTGTGGTCATTAGTGAGCTATGTAAGCCTGCGTCAAAGCATGGGGGAAGAGAACTCTTCAGGGTGTGTCCCTCGCCCTTCAAACTAGCCTTTAAACCAAATAAGCCTTAAAACTAAATTAAAACTAAATTTAATCATTTATTCCGCCAAAGGCAATAGAAATGTTCCGAAAGACAATATTCCGATTTGTAGTGGGAGTATCGATGATTACCCAATTATCGATCGTAGAGGTAATTATAATGAAATCATCCCTAATTTACCTGTCACCCCGACAGGTTAATTAGAGATGATTCTATTATAATTACCTCCACGCAAACAGGAACTAATTATCAAATTTAGTAAGCGTTGATTGATTTTCAAATGTATATTCATATTACAGATTTAATAATTATATAATACATAAACTAGCCAAATATGGATGCCAATAACATAACTATTCTATTATCTCCTTAGGCTTAATTATAACTGTGTGTACTGTACACACACATAAATATATATATATATATATATATATATATATATATATAACATATTATATCTGTAAAATATTTCAGTAGGATTAAGTTACAAAAAAATGTGTTAAGTAAAGGTTTAAGGTCAAAAACTCTATTAGATGGTAACAACTGCGACCCCTTGTGATGACTCTAAATATGGTCTTATGAGGATCGACTTTACATGAGAGATGAACATTTTAAATGAGAACCCCCAAGACAAAATCGGGTTATCGCACGCTGACACAGTACCTAATTTAAAGAACTTCCGCTTTGATCTTCTATCAGTATACCTAGGGTCCCAAAATATCCTGTTTTATAACCTTTCCCCATTCACCCTCTTTCCATCCATACTACCGCGTCAGGCTTTTAGTTCACTTAAGACACTCATCCAGTTTCTTGCTACTGTCATCCATACATAAAGAAAGAAAAATAATTAAATTGATTGTATATCTCACATTTTCGCTTTCAATAACAAAAACGCTGCTTAAGACATCAGCGATAATATTGTAGTCATATCAATAGTTTAATCTGTGAACTGTACAAAAGGTATTAACTCATGACCTTCTTAAAAAAAATCAAATGGGAATGTCAATGAAAGCTCTGTTGGAACTAAACCTTACCCTTACCAATCAGCAAAGCAGAAAGGCAAACATGAGGCCCATAATACCTTAATCAGACTCAACAGAACCTACTTTGTATTAGTCTATAAGCTTGATAGGGGGACTACACAGACCTCTACAATAACATGGTTAATTAGCAGTTCTTGCTCTGCAATGTACCTAAACCTGCAATGCTTAGCTGTCATACTGTTTTTGTGATAGTATTTATACAGCATTTACAACCATCGTCCCAATCACACCCCGCATTTACTACCATCTCCCCCATTCGCCTAACTCCTATACGCAGAGTGCTCGGCGGACATATTATAGGCTAGGCATTGTACGCCAGCCCAGTAAAGTAATCTTTCTTTAAGGCTCTTGCTCCTATTTTTTAAAATCCATAAAGAAAATTGATCCATAAGATTAATATTTTTAGAGTGATGATGTACTAAATAGCGAAGGAGTTTAGATGAACCCATAAGACATTTTTTAATCTGTTTCTATATATTGGCTTGCCCATAAGACGGCCAAGAGAAAAGTTATTCTTGAATAAAAGTAAATACATAATTCTCAATAATTTGCTATAAAATACGTGAATACACCTTAGAGCACAAATTTTCAAAACAATAAACTTACCTAATCAAAAAATAGTTTGCCAATTAGTGTGGCACATAGCTTCCTATATCGTATACTTCACGATTTTATGCTTTTACAACCTATTATTTTCAAATTTATTTAATTTTCCCCCGATTATTAAAATCTGTCAAAATTGTTTTAATTTTAAATTGAATTAAAGTTTTAATTAAGTAAAATTTAAAGACTACAAACAATTGAATCTAGGGCTACTATCTGAGGGAAACTTTCAACAAACCATCCAATTTTCATAAAAATCGGATGAGTATACTTTTGAAGATATAGATGTAAATAAATGTATGTTTGTGCGCGTGTGAATGAAAAACAAATAGCGTTGACTCTTATATGGGACCAACAATAGGCTAATTATGGCCCACCATCCCAATTTCATTATAATCGGACAAGTAGTTTTTAAAATACGTTGGTTCGCAAACATTCAGAGACATAGACAGACCAAAAAAAAAAAAAAAAAAAAATGTTCCCTGATGTTTGAGACGTTGTTTGGTTATTAAACTACACGTCTTTCTTGATGAGTCGCTATGATTATTTAGAGAAAAACACAGTTGAGGATCTTAAAACAGTATAATGTGGTATTAGTAGAGTATTAGTAGAGTATTAGATATCAAATGTATTTTTGAAAGCGTAGTAAATGGTACTAAACAGAAGATACAATATAGTTAACCATATTTGAGAAAGGTGTTTTATCTTTGTTCTATGTATGTATTATTAGGTACTTTTGTAGTGGTTTACACCCAGGTTTTTGGTTCTTAGTGCGTTCATTACTTGAAAAGTACGCTAATTGTGTAGTTTTTTAAATTCTAAACATTTCGTCAAGAATTGTAACCAGCATGTTTTGTATTGTCACCAGATTCTATTCACTATTATTTCATGAAAACACAAATACTCTTTAACTCTGGATTACTTGGAATATATTCAAAGAATATGCACGATGGTTTGACTCCGGACACTACAGGTTACCGAATGCAAACTCCACGAATTCAATATACAATGGTTCTTTAAAAACAAAATAGAAAAAGCATATTGTTCGGTTTGGTTTCTAAGGGAAAAACTGCTATAGGACCACCAGGTGAACTAAATTGCTAAAGAAATTCTCTCTTTACACCATAAATCAATGGAACGAATGGAGGGGGGGAAAATGGTCAATGGCCTATAAAGCAGACTAAAATGGCCAATGCCCTATAAAGCAGGCTAAAAACACACCCTTGACTCCCTTCTCCTCTTTATAGTCCATTGATTTAGAACCCTTAACAGAAAAATAATGCCGTATTTTTTCACCAACCCTTCATATAGGGTGGATGGAAAAAAAATAAAGACAAAGACCCAAAAAAATCACTTCAAGCGGAAAAACTTAGGTAAAGGAAAATATAAAGGAAATCCCGAATAGAAACAATAAAAATATAGTGTAGGTAACAAAAGTAGAGTCAAATAAAAATATATAGAATTGAATTAAAAATTGTAAGAACACAAAAAATAAAGCATTAGGAAAATACAATTTATATAACACGCTTAAAAAATTGGTTTTCCAACCAAATTATCAAAAAAGTAAGGAACATTTTAATTGATGGTAGAATCTAAAAGGAAAAATTAAAAGGCTTACTTTTGCAATATTTTGACCCCTCTTTGGATCATCTTCAAATTAACTAAAAGATGACTATCTCATCCTGTTTTTACTATGAATTCTGATCAAATCTAACCTTGGTGGTTATTGTCAATCCAGTTTGAGATCAGTCTCTTTAAAATTTCATAGTTATTCTACGACTGTCCCTAAAATAAAGGTAATTTAACTTAACCCCACTTTCATAATGCATGTCTATGATTTAAGGAAAATTATATTAAGAACAATAATTATAGCAGAATAATAATTAATAATTAGAATAATTAATAGAATCATAACTATATTAAACACTTTTCTCAAAACATGTAATCCAAATCGGATTTGAAATTAATCCTATTTCAGTCTTTATAATATTTTTAAGAATTTTGATGTCTTACATCGATTTCATTTCCAGATAAGAGGATTAAAATTCATTCGAATGGTTGTAAGCATTGTATATGTACAAGGTAGAGAAGGGCTTATTAGAAAGCAGGTTTCAAGGAGGGTGGGATGTTTACAAAGGATAACGAAATCAGAGAGTCAATAGTTTGGCTTTAGCTTCGCTATCTAGACCAATCTGCTTACTTCCTTTTCGGCTTAGAAGCAATTAGCCAGGCAAACCCGCGACCTCTAACCATTTGACCTTTTTAAAAAGGGAACTCTACACATCTATAAATAGAAAATTCTAGAACACTTTTAACAGATATAATACCTACTACTCCAATTTAATATCCTGGAGCTTTTTTATTCAAATGCATGTGGTATTGAACCAATGATTTTACAACAAACAAATTACTGAAGTTGCAAAATTTAACATAAATTATTTTATCTACGATTGATACGAAATATAAACATTTTATCTCTGTTTAGAAAGTGATTTTTTTCGTAATTGTATTCATTGCGCATGCGCGATCTTCTTTATTTCCGCCCTAGTGCGGAAAAAAAGACTATCAATTCTGAAACTGTCCTAACACAAACCTAACATGCATGAATGAGCTGAGAAATTCTTTAAGCCTAAATAAATTCGAATCCAACAAAGCCGTCACGGAATCTATCACGTTTGGAGTGGGAGTAACTTTCTGAGGAAGGAGTGGGAGTTTTAAGAGAGGGGGGAGTTTAAACGTGGAACTGCGTGGGGGATGCAGCTACTGACGCGTTGGTTTAGTCAGTCTTACATGAATAACTGAGCAGATTAGTTATTTAAGCGTTGGTGTGACAAACGTGCGTCATTAGTAAAATGAATTTAAGTAAAGCAGTATATTTAACAGTAGAATAGGTAAGCAAGTGAAGTTTACAGCAGTTGTAAGATAAAAGCGAGTGCCTCTCTTCATTAATAAAACTTACCCAATTTGTCGTTTACGTGACTTCTCGTCGGGTATTTTCTTTATCTTTTTACCACACTGGTGATGGCTCAGAAGAGAAATGCCTGCTTTAAAATTAGTTTAATCTGAAGAGGCATTTGGTTTTATTTCACAACCTTTATCGTGTTTAACTCGACTTAAACCCGAATTAATTTACTATATAATATAAGTAGTATTTAATTTGTAGCGTCCATAGGCAAACAAGAGGACCATTAAAAGTACATTGCTGCGCTTACTTAGTCAGTCTGTCTGTAACGCAGATAATCTACGAAAGTTTACAATTCAAAAAATTGAACTTTAAAGTTATGTTAAGGATAACCCAGACACAGGAAAATTATAGGAGTACTCCAAAATATAATCCCTTAAAAACTAGAGGTTGAAGTATAAGGGGTTGAAATTCATTTTTAAGAAAAATACGTCGTGGGTGGTTAAATGAAAGATGAGAACATTATGAATACAAATTTATACTTGGTTTCGTTTTTGTACCAATTCACCTTGACCCCCTCTAAATTTTAACAAATGAAAAAAATAATTATATTTATTATTTGTCAAAATACAAGAAATGGGTTTTAAGGAATTTCTAATGCGTCGCATATTTTGTAAGGAAAACATATCCCCCCCCCCCCCCCCCAAAAAAATAAAATTAAAAAGTATAATCTTGGAAACAGTTTGGGCTAGACACTTTAGAATCGCGGCATTGAGTTTGTACAATAAAAATGCATATAAAGGCGTTTGTTTAACGTCATTAATAATAAATGGTTTACACGTTACAGCCACAATATACATTTATGTCTATATCCCTTGATATAGCTGGGCGAATATGCTGGTTAACGAATACGTTCTATTTGTTAAATTGCCTAAGGACTATTGACCCTATGTACGTTCTAAACGTACATACTTGGCCAATTTGTTTTTTAAATTAAATATTGTAACCTCTTCTCTACTCTGTAACCTCTACCTCTAGAGTAATTAAATTAATGTTACTGGTAGCTCATTAGTATTCAACAATACGATGCTGAGTGTTCATATAGTTGAGTGATATAAATAATTAGCTACTATAACGCTACTAAGTAAGTAGACACTATAAGGCTATTAAATAAGTAGGTAATATAACGCTTTTAAAAGAAGCTACTATAACGGTACTAAATAAGTAAACGATTGACAATTTTCCAGTTAACTTCCAAAATCAGCAGTGAATATATCCTTATATAGGCTGGCAATTTGTGTTATTCTTTTAGGATGGCCTCTATAGACGCTCTTAAGTCTAACACTAAATAGATAGTTGTATAAACCTTTTGTCAATTGAAACCTTTGCACAAAATGTTTGATCGTGTATGGGGGCCTTATGTGTAACACTAAATAGATAGTTGTATAAGCCTTTTGTCAATCGAACCCTTTGCACAAAATGTTTGATCGTATATGGGGGCCTTATGTCTAACACTAAATAGATAGTTGTATAAGCCTTTTGTCAATCGAACCCTTTGCACAAAATGTTTGATCGTATATAGGGGCCTTATGTCTAACACAAAATAGAGATAGTTGTATAAGCCTTTTGCCAATCGAACCCTTTGCACAAAATGTTTGATCGTGTATGGGGGCCTTATGTCTAACACTAAATAGATAGTTGTATAAGCCTTTTGTCAATCGAACCCTTTGCACAAAATGTTTGATCGTGTATGGGGCCTTAAGTCTAACACTGAATAGATAGTTGTATAAGCCTTTTGACAATCGAACCCTTCGCACAAAATGCGTATGTCTTGCGCAACACATTATAATAAAATAAGTGTATTGAATTTATAGCCAAGTTATAGCAATATGGATTCAATATTCTATTTATAGTCTTCAATGGCAGGATACGAGTTAAGTTTTAAACTGGATCAATATCTACAATTCACATCTAAAGGCAATCTTTATAGGTCTTATAGATTGCCTAGGTATTATCCTAGGAATTTTATAATTGAATAGGTAGGTACAAATATTTATTGGACATAAAAATTAGAAACTATATCTTTAACCTAAATCAACAGTCCACGAGAGCCAGCTAGGAAGGCATGCATGGAAGCAGATCCCCTATAGCCCCTAAAGAGCCCTCGGCCACTCCCAAGAGGATGAGAATCCCACTGTTAGCCAAAAACAAGTCTTCACTGGTCAGTACGCCCCCCAATACCCTAACAGCCTTTCAGTAATTATACCCCTTAAATTATTTAGAAAGTAATTAATAATAGACTTAATACAACCACAATCATATCACACATACAATCATAAAAAGCATAATCGCAAGCACAAAATCATAAAGAATACCTTCATTATTAGATGGACTTTTTTGTTTTGCTATATCGGCTTACCTGAAACAAAAAAAAGAACAAAGAATTAATTAAAATAGCCCACGACATCCATGACATTAGGATCGTTTTCGATTCCCAGTTGGGCCACACTTATTTTTATGCAATAATAAATGTGTATATGGTTGAAATTGAATTTTAAAGATAAACGTCTTAATAAAAAAGTGTATCAGCAATATGAGCATGTGACTGAAAAAGGATTGACGAATGATTTAATTAATAGTGAATAAATAAAATTTGCAATTTAATATCAAAATTGCTCAAATAAATGCATTTAAAATTAAATGTTTTCTTGTACAAAGAAACTTTTTTTTTCATCTAGAGATCAAAATATCAAACTATTATTCCAATACAATTACTTTTTATGTCATTCTGCAAAATAGTAGTTTGGAATAAATGCAGATGGATACATTGAAGCAATTAGAAGACTCTTAATAAAAGGTAAAGAAAAATTCTAAATTCTCTTAATTAACAAGTGAATTTCTATAGAGCTAATGCCTCAATCATTAATTTGTTATTCAGTTTGTTTCTTTTGTTACACTGGACAAATAGAATGCAACGGTTGAGATAATTGGACAGTCAGGTTGACTAAAATTGCTTCTTTTTACTATTCATTAGTAATATAATGGACTAAAAGGAAACAAGTGCTATTTTTTATTTACATTGGAAAAAAAGATCTTGATTAAATCTATAGTAGATTGTAATTTGGTTTTTATTTTATCTTTTCATCGTGTCATTCAAATCAAATGATGGGCTAAAACAATTAACTAATGAATGGCAATAATTTAATATAAATGTATAAATGCAGTTTTTTATTCATTTATTTATAAAAAATATTAAATAAAATTAATGTGTTTTCTTCGATAATTCTAAAGATTACTTTTAATAAAACATTATAATGGCTTTTGTTAAAAGATCGATTCATTCTTATTACTGGTTTAATATGGCCTGGCAAAAAGGAGCTAAAATTAAATGAAAATAACGTTGGAAAAAGCTTTTTTTTACTCGGTTAGGAAGGACTTTGACGTTGTTAAAAAAGCGATTTTTAAGAGGGTCAATTCTTGGATAAACTGAGATCATAAATTGGATCAGACTTCCAGAAGAATTTAAAGAAAACAACTCGGAAAGACGAAGAAAGGGAGGAAAAAAAGTTTTCCATTTTATTCTATTCATAATTATCTTTTAAAAAAAAAGAATTAGAAAATAAATGAATAATAACATCTTTGGAAGAATGAGGGAAAAAGTCAGTGACAGATCAAATTATGTATAGAAACAGTGACAAGAATATTATACATTTATTTAAAAGTGAAACAAAAGAATTAAATATACAGGGTGGGGAAAAAGATATGAATCGGTTTTGAACGGCCAGCGATCGGCCTGTCGTGGTGGGGGGGGGGGGAGGGGAGAGGCCTAGTAGTGGCAGTGGGAGAATCTAGTTCTTTAGTTAAATTTTATAATCTATCTACATTTTTTTCGAATCTATCTATCTAATTTTTAACATTCGAGTTTTTTTTTAGTTTGAATTTTTGAAATTGGGCTGGTGAAAACCTAAGGGAAATTCATCAGAGACCGTTCCGCTCCCCTAAAGTGACTGTATGTTATGCAGTATCCCAATTTGGGGTTATTAGACCTTATTTTTTCGAGGATAATGGGCGCACCGTCACTGTCCCCGCTGAGTGTTAAGTGTCAACGTTGGAAGAGATTGTTTTTAACCTGAACTAGAATTGAGTAAGGCAAAAAATCTGGGAGACATCTGGATCCGACAGGAAGGGGCTACATCCCACAAAGCTAGAATTTCAATGGCAAGATTGAGGCAAATGTCCACACAACGCATGGTCTTCTGTAAGGGTTGACTTGGAGTGGCCTACGTGCTCACCAGATTTAAGTATTTGTGACTTTTTTATTTGGGGATACGTAAAGGAAAAAGTTATTAAACATAATAATAATTATATATATATATATATATATATATATATATATATATATATATATATATATATATATATATATATATATATATATTATATATATATATATATATATATATATATATATATAATATATTATATATATATATATATATATATAATATATATATATATATATATATATATATAATATATATATATATATATATATATATATATATATATATATATATAAATACATATAATCCAATGAACACTGAATCGGTCTTTAAAATGTATAAACTAAGTAGGTAAATCGGGAGAAGACCAATGAACAGGGGTTGCCCTGATGAAGATATTGTTAAATATCGAACGTTGGCCACTTATAAGATAAGTGTTTTATTGGTCTCCCGATTTACCTACTTAGTTTATATATATATATATATATATATATATATATATATATATATATATATATATATATATATATATATATATATATATTAAAACACATATGAATAGACATTAGAGAAGTATATCCAAGCGTAGTGGCCTAACTTAAAAAATATTTTTCATTCTAAAGACATATTTTTTGAAAATGCCCTCCTGTGAACTATGATAGTTTCTAAATTCCTATCTTTTTACATTAGTCATTTTAGTTAGTTTGTTATTGCTTTTTAGGGTTTTGTAGATTCTTTTCAAAACCCTTATGCCGAGGGTGATGTGTCCGTCTGTCCGTCGCTCTTTGGTTCATAGGGCCCGAACCGTTTAAGCTAAAGAGCTGAAATTTGAAATACTGTTGTAACTTTTTGACCCAACCACAGGAAAAATATACAGAAGTTCAAAATTAAATATGCGCATGCGCAATTCGCAAAAATGTTGTAAACTCAAAAATTTATATTTTTTTTAATTTTTGAGTGGGGTATCAAATGAAAGCTGCTGAAGAGTAGGACGCAAATATATATATATGCTTTTGTAAATGTTGCATTCCTTATTGGGTAAAAAAATCAAAATATACCCAAAAAAAATCCCCCCCCCCCCCAACCACTATACTTCGGCTGGTCCTAAAATTTCGAAATAATTCATGCTAATGCCTTATTGTGGGGCGATGAAAATTCCGGGAGTTCATCCCAAATTTAAAAAAATTGCCAATTTTGGGCGCGATAATTTGAAGTGCGCCAAAAATTTTATTTTTTTTAAATTTTGAGTTGGGTATCAAATGAAAGCTGCTGAAGAGTAGGACGCAAATATATATATGCTTTTGTAAATTTTGCATTCCTTATTGGGTAAAAAAATCAAAATATACCCAAAAAAAATTTCCCCCCCCCCCCCAACCACTATACTTCGGCTGGTCCTAAAATTTCGAAATAATTCATGCTAATGCCTTATTGTGGGGCGATGAAAATTCCGGGAGTTCATCCCAAATTTTAAAAAATTGCCAATTTTGGGCGCAAAAATTTGAAGTGCGCCAAAAATTTTATTTTTTTAAAATTTTGAGTTGGGTATCATATGAACGCTGGTGAAGAGTAGGATTCAAATATATATTTGCTTTTTAAATTTCTTTATTAATTTTATAAGTCAAAATATACCCCAAAAATGTCCCCCCTCCCCAACCACTATATAATGGGTGGTCCTAAAATTTCGAAATAATTCATGGTTATACCTTATGGTGAAGCGATGGAAATGGTTTGAAAAAATAAATTTTTCTAGTCGTTATTACCGATGAAAAACATTGTGACCCCCCGGGGGATCGAACCCGGACCCTTGAGATCGAAGAATAAAATCATAATTACATAACGGGCATGCTTAATCTTCTACAAAACCCTAAAAAGTACTTGGACGCAAGTACTTCCCTGTGATTTTTATAATTTAATAATATAAAGATAGTTATTTCAACTACAAGTTAAAATGTTTCAAAACAACTCGAAGAGCATAAACGAATCCATGAAAAACAAAATACAAGCAAAACAACTTCAAATATTAGATCAACACTGGTTTCACTTCTAAACCTGATTAACTTCAGAACTAAAATCGAACAACTGTCTAGGTCAAAAGTTCGAAACACGAAATCACTAGAGCTATTAAAGTTTATAAACAGTTGGTAAATGTAAATAGAAGAATACGTTTATCATTTCCCGATTTATCTTCGAACATCTTAGCCACGATCAAAGGATGATGAAGTGCTACCAAGGTAAGTAAACAATGGTATGAAACTACAATAACAATAATTGTAAAGTAATTTCAGGGAATCCTCAATAAATATTTTGACCAAGAATGGAAATAGAAGAGAGCTATTAAGTGTTAAAAGTAAATTCAGTTTTTTATTTTAATCTTAAACACGACGGTAGTCCTTTAATTTGCTTTAGTAATGTATAAATCTATTAATGAAGTTCCTGCGAACACATTTTTAAGTCGGTTCTAATCATTGCAGTACTGTCATGTTAAGATACTCTACATACTAAGAGCTTAAGGCTCTACCGCTCTTTGAGGTTAGGAAAAACAGTAAAATTACAATTATACTAGTTCCAAGCAAGATATCAAAAATCTAATCACAGGCTTCATTCCTAATTTTAATTCTGCACAATTTGAGCCCTATTTCAACTTTCTATGATAAATAGTACAGGCGCCATTTCAATACAACGATAAAACTCGTTGTATTGAAATGGCGCCTGTACTATTTATCATAGAAAGTTGAAATAGGGCTCAAATTGTGCAGAATTAAAATTAGGAATGAAGCCTGTGATTAGATTTTTGATATCTTGCTTAGAACCAGAATAATTGTAATTTTAATGTTTTTCCTAACCTCAAAGAGCGGTAGAGCCTTAAGAGATAAGCTTTACGCACGATTTACTCTCTTTAAAGGTGACGATATAGTATCGATTTTGGAGTCTTTTCACTGAGGTGTTTGTGCCTCCTAATCTTTGTCCACTTATTATCCACACAACTAACTCTGAAATATTCTCTACCTCCTTGCTTACAGATTCACAGTTTACCTTGATTATAGGTAACCTAAACCCCGAACTAAAGCAATAAGTATAACCGAACGATAACCGTATAAGTTAGGATGAAATTTTGCATATAAATACATATAACTTTGTTTAATTGAGACTAGGGATTAAAGAAAACAACAATTTGAAAGAGAAATTGGTATGCAATAAAATCTTAGGATAATACAACAGAATATATTATTATTTTTTGCAAAAACGTAAGCCGAAGTTATTTTGACGTAGAAGGAAAATCTAATACAGTCGTCTGGCGGATCAAAGATTTTTTTTCTTTTCACGAAAAATTTACTCATTGTACGCTAATAATCCCCCCCTCCCCCCCGTATTGAAGCAGAATCACGATCTTCTTAGTCTATGATTTCCAAAATTTGTAACCCTTTTTCAATTGAACTCTTGTCAAGTTTTGCAACCCTCATTGGATCTTTCGATTGAACTGGGTAGAAAGAATCAGGCTCTTAAATGATTTGCTAACGCAGTTCTATGATCTCAACAACTGTCAGCTCCTGATTATGTGATGTGAACGTCATCACCATCCACTTCTAAATTTAATGGTATGGCAAGATTGACAACTTCTTCAATTACATGACAAATTTGATCAGGCTCTAATGCTAGATTCCACCTGTTTCACTAGAAAATAATGGAATTGGTGGAAAGTGGAAGATTTGAAAATTGCGTAACTCCGGATTCACGCATAAGACGGGGTATTACTGCATTAAGAAGTCAATTCTGTATTCCACATTATTCTTCTGCACAACTCCTATTCATCCTTTATAAACACAAGAAGTTAAGGAGACAAGAAATCGGGTCTGACGTAGAGGATTACCACTGTCAGTTCGCAGGGAGAAGTGGTGGGGCCCTGAAAGTTCTCCCACTTTTCTACCTTAAGTTTAACGAGATTTCCAACTGAATATCCTGACTGGTTTCTCCGAACATGATTAGGATTTCGGGCTGAGGGGTCATGGCCCTGCCTTAGAGAGCCCAAATAGGAGTATTTATATGGTAACAGCAGGTGGACAAAAGCTTCTTTACCAAGTGCTATGCAATGCTTGGATCTAAAAAAATTCCCAACGACTGGGAAGCTGGACAAGAAAGGTGATAATAGAGAGGAAGTTAAGTACTTGGAAGTTAAGTTATCTGTTCATTTTAACTATTAAATAATAAAATAATGTCCCTACTCCTCGATAGTCTCCAGTTATATTAAAGTGAGTAATGAGTATGACTTTAAGAGCTTTTAGTAAATAGAAAATATTGCATAAGAATGTGATTTATAAGTAAACAATAAATATATTACTATACATATTATAATTGAATGTTAATCTAAATTATAAGGCTGAATGAAAATTAAAGATATATTTTATCTGCGTACTAAATAAATAAACCCTAAAGACATTTCTAGAAATTAATAAACATAAATTATTGTCTAAATATAGATATTGATTAAAGCCACAGCCAGTTTTATAATACAAACTGTAGGAACATATACATTTGAAAGGGAAAAACATTACAATGTGTTGGTTATTTGAATACGATTTGAAGTCGTGTTTTCATTTTTGAATGATTTACTAAATATAAATATAAGATCATGAGGTTGGTAGTATATGAGGGAGAAGTGGGTGTAGGTTTTAGGTTTAAAAGCAGACAAGAGAAGGTGGCATGTCAGAATATATATTTTTTTTTAGAATTTCCCTCAGGTTAAATCATGAATGAAGAAGCCTTACCCGTTTTACTTTTCCTCGCTAAACTCTCTGAATAATGTAGATGGAAGAAAAGAGTTTTCAGAATGTCTACCTTGTTTTCAGGAGGTAAGCTCGTGTTTACCATGGTGTCGGGTGAGTTGCTGCAATGCCCTGTCAGTTTTAACCTCGCTTAGTAGCGTGAAATCCAACTCGAAGTATCATGAGAGATTTTTAATACCGTTTTATTTACTTAGTAATATAAAGTTTTTTTTTTTTTATTCATTTTCTTTTTTTCACTCTCTCTTTTATTCCTCAAAATTGAAAAGGTTGGAGCTTAATGTTTAATTAGGGATAACGAATGTTTCTTTTCCCCTCATTCTCGGTTTAGAAAGTCTTAACAAATAAAAAGTATAAGTTATTCTTTTTTTGTTTCAGAGTCTACGAAGGTAGCGAGAGCATTGTGTTCACTTTTAGGAAGAGACAATTTTCCCCTCCAAAAACAAAATTTCCACTCGCTTTTACGTTTTAGACCTTCCTGAAATAATTTAGTTTCCTGTCTGTCTGTCGGTCATTTTGTCCCCGAATCCTTCCCATACGAATAACTTTCACAATTATCATCCTATTTTGATGACATTTTTTGGGATTACACAGGTTTAGGCCCTAGGTGTTTATAAATTTCATCACTCGCGAATCCATGGTTGACTCTTCGGAGGCGTAAACGTAAAATCCTCTAAACGTCAATTTCTCGCGACCAATCAACGTCAATTTCTTTGCTGAGTTATGTGATGCCATATGAATTTGACATCATGATCGGATCAGTCATAGCCAATGCGCACGCTCAAACGTGAGATCCTTGCCACACGCATAACAATTTTCATCCGATTTTGATGAGCTTTTTAGGGATTGTGCAGGTTATGCCCTATATGGTCCCGTATGGATTTTATTGTAATTAGATTTATAGTAGCTATGCGCAAACGTAAATAAATATTTGCTAAACATCAATTTCTCAAGCTCTAACGAGCCTATTTTTCTGTGCGCACATGCGCAGTGATAATAATCAACTAATGTAATTAAAAAATTATATAAATAATTAAACGAGCGTAGTGAGTTCTTCAATTGAGAGTCTTGGGTTTTGAAAAAAGTGTTTGTGTCATAATAACGCGTAAAAATTACCTGATTTGACCGAAATTCGGCGCTTAGGTGCATCTTAGCCTTGAGACTAATGTATAGTTCTTGGAAATTGCAATTCTAATATTTTCAAGGACCACTAAAAAAAAATATTAATCAGCATGATAGCATGTTTCACATCGTTCAATATTAGACAAGGAAAAGAGTATGCAACTATTATTACAAATGATTTAAACAAATATGGCCGAAAATGAGGGTGCTGAGAAAATGTTAAAGCTTATATGGCATGTAGCATAACATTTTAAAACTCTTGATAAGTAGAGAGAGAAAGTAAACAATATTTTTAAAATGGCTGCTACAAATGACTGAAATCACAAAAATTAAAGGTTATTTAAGTCATATTATGTCATGTTGCATATCAAATTAATGGTCATTTTGAGCAGGTAATTCTCCCGCACTACACGAGTTGGTAATCAAAATCATCACTAGTTTTAAACAATTTTAATTCGCCTAGTTACCATCTATAAATGCCGCAGTTGCTGTAGTTTTATATTAGACGTCATATAGTATTTTAGTATATAAATAATTTAATTCATAATTACTTTTATAGTTAGTTATTAGTTATTTTAGATCGAAGCAGTAAAAATAATTACACTCAATAATTTGCAGGTGTAGTCCAAATATATACTTATCATTATGAAGAAGGTGTGATGAGTTAATGTAAAAAAGAAATAAAATTCCCTCTTATTCTATTCAAATTGTATGTTATGTTAGACTATATTTGATGTTTTTGAATAATTCTTGTATATCCAAAGAAAATATATAAAATAAACATTAAACTGCTTGAGACTGAAACAATCTTTACATATGTAATGTTGCTATTGATTTTATACTTGTATTATTATTTATTCATTTTAAAATAAATATTTATTTATCATTCTATTTCATACGGTGTTTTTTTTCTCTGAATAGACGATGTTACATTGATGTTTAATTTAAAAGAGTCGTTGTTTTTATAGCTGTCACTCAGTGCATTAGAGAGGATTTGATGAAGACTCTTATTTGATGAAGTGCCAGATTTTTAATTTATTTTCATTTCCACGTCCGTCGTCGGAATGTTTGTCAGTTGACTGATTGCTGCAATTAACTTTTACTATTTCTATCCGTGTTAACGTGTTTTGATTCATTCAGACATTTTCTTATTAACAGTAAGATCAGTGAAGTTTTTTATATCAATAAATCAAAATAATATAAAAGGAAGCCTATATAAGTAAATTAATGTCTTTTAAAATTATTGTGTTAGTTTATAACCTTTTTTAAAGATTATTATCAGTGTTGTTTATCAATAATAGATTATTTTATCACAACAATGTAAATATAACAATTTCATCTTTTACAAATCTATCTTTTTCACTTTATTAATTTATAACTTCCAAGCTTACCGAAGGTGAGAGCTATGCGATGTTCTAAAGAAATACATTTTTTGTCCCCAAATTTTAAAAATTCTATAACAAAAATCCGTTTCAGACATCAGGGAACATTTTTGGTTCCGTGTCTGTCTGTCAGTCTGTCGCTTAATTTTTGCGAACCAACATATCTTAAAAATTACTATTCGCCCAAATTTAATGTAGGAAATTTCGATTTATTAGCCCATCGTTGGTCCTATGTAAGTTTCAACCTTCTGCACCCATTTGCGTACAACATACATTCTCTTCACATGTTTCTCTTCCACATGCGTACAAACATACATTTATTTACATCTATATCTTCAAAAGTACTCATTTGATCTTTATGAAATTTGGATGGTTTGTCAAAAGTAGCCTACAGATAGCCAAAGATTAATTTCAACCTTCTCCACTCTTTACATTTTGAAATTGAGAGTTTAATTCATATAAAAAATTAAAATAAATTTAAAATACGGGGGGGGGGGTAAATAAATATAAAATCATTTATTGCACCGGGCACACTTGCTTCAAAAGTTATCGGGACGCTGCACCATTTTAAATCGGATAAGAAGAAATACAGAGGAACTGATGTTGGGATGCACACGTGACGCGGATACCTATCTGACGCGGACTTCACTGCTGATAGTTATCGAGGTTGCCGCAGGTACCTGTAACCTGTAAGACGCACGTCACAGCCCTATACCCCGATAGCTGGCAGTACTGATTCATCAATAGTAGCAGTTCGTAGTCTGTAGTAGTAGTTTCGTCTAGAGTTAGAGTTAGAGTGCTCACCTGCCGCAGCGTCAAAAGTCTCTCTACACGATGTCTGATGAAAATGTGGATGTCGAATGAGGTTTTTATTGAAGAAGACTATTAACTCTGATAAAAAAAAGTCTGCTTGGGAAAGCATCTATGAAACCATTACTGTGCTGATTCCGGCTAATTCGTCAAAGGATTCAATTGACATTCAATCTGAATACGAAATATTATCCCTTCAATTACTTCTTGCTGTTGTATGGATGAATGCAGTACTTCCTTTTTATGATTTCGTTGGGAAAACCAAAAAAAAACCTTATAGTTTCGTTCCTGTGTTTGTCACTGTATTGTACGGTTCCAATAACCTTTGAATCAAAAGAGATAAAAACATGAAACTTTCCAGTATTAAAGATTGTTTTGACTCGCACAAAGGAAAATATAACGAACTCAAAATCAGCTGTTCAATTTCAAAATGGCGGATAATTCACTTCACGCGATTTTTTTTTTTTTTTAATTTTGAGTGCGGTATTAATAAAAGGAATTGATGAATAGATTACAAAAATATATAACACTTGTGGAAAGTGTTTGATTTCCCATGCCTTTTTGTCAAAAAAACATCAAAATGATGCCCCCCCCCCCCCCCCCCCCCTCCCCTAGGACGCGAGGAAGTGAGGAAGCTATGTGCCACCCTAATTGGCGGACAATATTTACTTTCTCATATAAAGAGAATGTATTGCGATGGCGCGAAAATTCTATTTTGATAGATTTACACGTTTTGAGGTCCCTTGAGTCCAAAAAAGAGGTTTTTAAAAAATGTCTGCCTGTCGTCTGTCATCTGTCGGTGCAGACGCCTGGAACCTACACTACTGGGCCGATTTTGACGCAATTTGGCATTCATTTTCAGAAAAATCATACCTCGAGATGAAATCTAGAAATGCATTTTATCTCCAAATTGGGGGTTAATTTTATCTCCAAAAAAATTATTTCTCGAAAACGGTTCCTACTATTTTGATTTAAAAAAAATTCTAAAATGTAGTCCATTTATATAAGTAGTTAGTTGTTTTTTGGAATGAAAGTCCTTTATTATATTTGATTCAAGCAAGCTTTCGTCCAGGGAACCTGGACTTCTTCAGGTTTTGGAAATACTGTAAATTTAGAGAAACAAATGGTCAAAATGAAAACGAATTTTGGAAATGAAAGTCTTACCAAGTTAATTTTGATTGTTTTTATGTTTTTTTTTAAAAGAATTAATTTTATTTTTTTAACTGACATACCTAATCAAAAAAAAAAAATTTTACGCAAATTTTTTTGTCAAGTCCACAAAAGAAAAACTTCAATTAGTAGTCCATTTAAATACAAATCTAACGATATAAGCCGTTTTCCCGGGAAAAATCTAGTTCCTGAGAAAATGGCTTTAAACGTGGACGGAGAGAGACCGGGTTTGATTCCCCACAGAGGAGAAGTTATTTTTATGATAATTTTCGATGAAATTTTTAATAATAATTAAATTTATCTACGAAAACTAATTAATGGAAAAACTGGGCTACGTAATTATGAACTAGTATATGAGAAAGTTTATCTGAGTTGTCTCGGACATATTTTATTTACTTATTTGTTTCACTTCAAGAATTAGGTGGTAAGTCTTAAATGCCTACAAATTATAATACCAATTTCAACTCAAGAAATAAATTAATTTTAGTTTTAAATTTTAGGATGTTACTCACTAAAACTATAGAAAAATCTTCTTTCTTTTTTTATACGCAGAAAAAGTATTTTGTGATGGGGCAAAAACTATTTTTAGATAAGTCCAAAAACGTTTAGTTAAATTATTAAACTAATTTTAGTGACATTGTCCATAAAAAAGAAGTAAACTATTATTTCGATTATTATAACATTAAAATAATAATGTCATGCATTATACACAAACAAAAAAAAATTAACTAAGCGTAATTATGACAAGGCAATTAAAAAAAGATACATAAATAATAAAGTTTAAATAACTATAATAACTATGATAGGATAATAATAATAAATTATAAAAAATACAATGAATAAATCCATTTTTATGAGAGCACAATTTTAAAAAAACTATATAATAAATAATAAATGAATAGTTAGAAAAAGTTTAAATAACTATAATAAATTATGAAAAAAATATAATAGAGAATATAATAGTTTAACGTTTATGTGGATATGTCAATTTATTTGGAGAACTCCACATCCCCCTTCAGTTTAGACCCAAGCGGAGGCAGAGTTCTCGAGTCTGGCCCATCCCATCCCACAGTTCAAACGTCTTCTTTGATTTCTAGTAGATTAGAGACACCTGTTCCTTAAAGACGTCCCGTCTAGTATGAGTATATATATATATATAGGAATATATATAGAAGTATGTATAAATAAACCACGCATATATAAAAGAAAAAACTATTTATAGTTCCCTATACACCCGAGATAATAACATAGTAAACCACAAATCTACACTGCAAACATTTAAATACGCTTACATGTATAAAACTACAGACCATTTGAATAGGGGTGTTAGTAAAAAACATTTTAAAATTCCGATGTCATAATGTGATATAATTTTTCTTTTTTATTTAAAAAATTCTATATAAACGGCATATTTTATTTAAAACGATATTTTATTTTATATTTCTTACTACTAAAAGGTATCGTATTTGAATGCTAAAACTTATAGCTTTATTTTCTAAAATCGTTATTGATAATTTGATTTATTAATAGTACAAGTAAATATAAGTACCAACCATACGAGCTGTATTCATACAAATGGGACGAGACGAGTTAATATAAGACATTAAAGAAGTATGAACGCAAAGTATGACGTTAGAAAGTCATACTTCACATTTACCGTTCACACTTATTCTTAGCGGTCTCACTTATTCTTAAGTCGGTCGTAAGCGACAACATTAAGATACATCTTAAAACAATTTAAAAAATGTGTTTTAATTATAACATTTCTGTAAAATAAAGCTTCAGAGTAATGTTGTAAATTGGACATGTAAAGATAAATAATTAGAGCTATGGAAATGTACATTTTTATATTGTACCTGTTAATATAAATAATCTGAGTAGTGTAAATGAACATTTTTAAATCGTACTTAATTGTTCTTAAACGTTAAGATATATTTGGTTATTATCTACAAATTAAGATATATTATTTGATCAGTGTAAATGTACATTTTTAAATTGTACATGTTAAAATAAATAAGTATAGAATGTATAAATGTACATGATTAAATCTTACTTACATGTTAAGATAAATAATTAGAGCGGTGAAAATGTACATTTTTAAATCGTACCTAGGTACGATGTTAATTAATTAATTAGATGTTAATATAAATAATTAGAGCTGTGGAAATGTACATTTTTAAATCGTACCTAGATGGTAAGATGAATAATTAGAGAAGTGTACATTTTTAAATTGTACATATTAAATATATGATTGGAGCAGTGCGTAAATTTACATCTTAAGATAAATAATTATAACCGTGTAAATGTAAATTGTAGATCTTAAGATAAATAATTATAACCGTGTAAATGTAAATTGTAGATCTTATATAAATAATTATAACCGTGTAAATGTAAATTGTAAATCTTAAGATAAATAATTATAACCGTGTAAATGTAAATTGTAGATCTTAAGATAAATAATTATAACCGTGTAAATGTAAATTGTAGATCCTAGGATAAATAATTAGAGCAGTGTAAATGTAAATTGTAGATCTTAAGTTAAATAATTAGAGCAGTGTAAATGTAAATTGTAGATCTTAAGATAAATAATTAGAGCAGTGTAAATGTAAATTGTAGATCTTAAGATAAATAATTAGAGCAGTGTAAATGTAAATTGTAGATCTTAAGATAAATAATTAGAGCAGTGTAAAGGTAAATATTTAAATTGAAGATCTTAAGATAAATAATTAAAGCAGTGTAAATGTAAATATTTAAATTGTAGATCTTAAGATAAATAATTAAAGCAGTGTAAATGTAAACTTTTAAATCATTACTCAGATGTAAAATGAAACAATACAGTAGTGTGAACGAGGTATATTGTGACATATGGAGTTAGAACTAAAGTTATATGTAACATGTAAAAGGTATATGTTATCATCACTCAAATATAACATGTTACAGTTGTGAACGTGTATAGTCACGACATGTGGAGTTAGAACAAACAGTACATAGCAATATAATGAATGACAAGTTAACATGAGACATTAGAGTAGAGTGAACATACAACATAACATAAGTAACTTCACCTTTTTTATGCTTTTATAATAGATTTCTTTTTATATAACAGCGAATTTTTATTAAGTATAACTATTTAAGGTTAAACATTTTTGAGGAATGTGAAAGTTATGACGTCCTAGACAGTAAGAACTATAGTTGTATTGATAATTTAGGTGTATTTTATTGCTATTTTTCCTGGAGACTTTATTTTGATGTCTCCCTTCTTTCTCGTCTTGCGAGTTGAGATTGATTTTCTGATTTGTTCGATGCAGTTTTTACTGCAATAAGAAGGGATTTGGTAGACAACATTCAATCTTTTTGTAGAAACTATATTATTAACTTTTTTTCCCTGTAGCGGTTAATATATCCTGTTGCTTCGACTTAACATCAAGATGCTTCCAGTTGTGGAATCAAAACGTGTGAAAATCAAGTTCGTGGATTTCACCGGAAACCCAAGTTACATTCATTCTATATTACACTACGTGTATATTATATTTTTATAGGCTAAGGTATTTATGATATGAATTGTATACGTATGGTAGTATGCATGGTATAGGCCTATATATATAGGCTAGTATACCTAGTAAATATTATATTAATAATAAATGTATTATAGCAGCTGAAATTAATATAACAAAATGAATCAAATTCTTCAATGTTTAAAATTATATACCTGCAATGTCTTGCATGACGATAAATTATTTAAAATATAAAAGATTCAGCTAAAAATAAAACTTAAGTCTTTTAAAATTAACTTAAAATTTAAACTTTCCGTAGTATGAAAACTACCAAAAACTTTGAATTTCAAACTTAAGTCGTTAAGCAGAGTTATTTACTAATATGTTCTTATAAAAAATCCGGCACTTCTTTAGATTGTTACTCCTCTTATAAAGAAAACAGAGGGGAGTAACAATCTAAAGAAGGTGTACAGAATGTTCTTCTTTAGACTGTTACTCCCCTTATAAAAACAGAAGTGTGATATTTCTTTGTCCCAAAGTGCATTGGTCTAAACATCACTTTGTCTTAATAGTTATTTAATTAAAGAAATTTATATACTATAACCACATAGGGGAGTAACAATCTAAAGAAGTACCAAAAATCCCACTATAATTGGTTCATAATTTGTTAATAAAACAAAAAAAAATTAACTAGAAACAAAACTTATCATACTTAACGTTAATAATAATAGTAAAACCTAGTATTATTGCTTTTTGATTTTTGTAAAACTTTATTCTTCTCATAAACAAGCTAATTTTAAGTCGAAATTCAGAATTTCCGATAAATTACACAAACATTAAAAGTTTATTTATAGGATTTGTTTGGTAGATAGTAAAAAATAAAAAAACTTTTTATTTTTCATTATCATAATATATATTTATTCATTGACCTATTTTATATTATTTATTCTCTTTCATAAAGCATTAAACTAAATATGAATGTACTTTTACAAACTTATACAATAACATTTTTGTAGAACTACTTTGCAGAAGTAAAACTGTCTTTTTTCTATTGTATTTTGTAGGTATAATATATGTTTTCTTGTTATAATCTTGCGCCATAATTTTAAAACTCATAATAATGATCTATATAATTATGATCTGTGTGACAATATAATTTATATAACTATTTTATCAATATAACTATTTATTTAACTTTATATTTTAGCTATATTTTTATTTAATTCATATTTTATTTACTATTTATCTATTAACTGTTTTATTAACTATTTAACTATCTATATTATGATCTATATAACTATGTCAATATGATCTATAGACATAAACATATAAAAAGAATGACTGTTTCGGTGTCATTTATTTATTTTGTATACGAATCTACACTTTTATTCCGACCTTGATAGACAGAATGACAGCGAAATTATAGATAAGCCCCAAAAAATCATTCCTTAAAAACAAGAGGTTGAAATTCTTTAACGGAAATGCGTAATGTGGAGTTCGTGATATGAAAGAGGATAAAGTTTTGTGTACAAAAATATGTTTGGTTTCGGTTTTGTACGAATAAATCTTTGCGCCATGCGTTTTTGAAAATTGCCCCCCCCCCCCCACCTCTATTTTTTTAATAAATTAAAGAAAAAGTGTATTCTTTGTCTAAAAACACAAAACAGTTTTTACGGAATTTTTCATGCGGCGCACATTTTGCGAGAAAAATAAAATTCACGTGTGTGTCTGCCACAAAAAAGTGTATGCCTTAAGAACGGATTAAGCTGAACACTTCGGTAATTGTTTTATTGCGACTGCAATAAGAAAATACCTATAAAGGTGTTTCTTTCCCATCCTTATAATATTCTGTCAATTTGAGTGGCACATAGATCCTCGTGTCCTATTTTGTATACTTTAATGATTTTATGCTTTTACAGTCATTTATTGTCAAATTTATTTCATTTTCCCCCCGAATTTTTTAAAACTTTCAAAATGGTTTTGATTTTTTTACAAAATTAAAGTATCAATTTAGCGACATATATAAAGAGCAAAGGCGGCTGAAATTAATATGCGGCTATTTTGGACAATCCATCCAAATTTTATAAAAATCAGATGAGTATCTTTTGACGACATAGTTGTAAATAAATGTATGTTTGTGCGCATTTTGAAGAGAAACAAATGGGTGCAGAAGGTTGAAACTTAAAAAGGGCTAACAATGGGCTAATTATGATCTAATATCCAAATTTTATTAAAATCCGACGAGTAGTTTTTAAGATGTGTTGGTTCAAAAAAATTGAGCGACAGACAGATCGGCAGACAAACAAGGAAACAAAAATGTTTCCTGATGTCTGAAACGGATTTCTGTCTTGGAATTTTTGACATCGGTGACATAAAAAATAAAAGAATTTCGCTCTTTAGATGGAGCACATAGCTTCTGTTAACTTCGATAAGCTCGGAAGCAATAAATAGTTTTTGTTATAACTAAAACAGACTTCTAAATGGCCACCATCTTGAGAAGTCTGGGATGATAATGATTGTTAATAGGCACTTCTTTAGATTGTTACTCCCCTTATAAAGAAAGCAGAGGGGAGTAACAATCTAAAGAAGGTTTACAGGATGTTCTTCTTTAGTCTGTTACTCCCCTTTTAATAACAGAAGAGCGATATTCCTTTGTCCCAAAGTGCATTAGACTAAACATCCCTTTATCTTAATAGTTATTTAGTCAAAGTCATTTGTATTCTAAATAGACATAGGGGAGTAACAATCTAAAGAAGTACCTGTTAACGAACTCGTCCCATATGCTAAATTGCCTGTGGTTAAACCTCATACTTGGCTAAACAATGTGTTGTGTACACACAAATATGAATTTCCTAATAAGATATTTGCATGTTGTATATTCATTTAGGTTTAATTAATTTGCATCTAGTCTAAAGCTTTTAATACTCTTAATAAGTTAGTATTGTATTTCATATATAAAGATATTTATACAACTATTTAGATTTTCTTACCTCTAGAAATAAAGGGATTTTAGAGATAGTTCGGCAAATGTAATAGCATTACTAGCTTAGCTTTATGTCTTATTTTATTACTCATAAATATATCTACTGGGTATTACACGAAATTTAATGGAGGGATAAATTAATTCTTAACACAAGGATGTGTAGTTATTGCAGAGGATATTTTAAAATATATTGCTTTTAATTAAGAATAAAATAAAACAAACAAAAACGTGTTATTATAAAATTATAATACTAGATAAATTATATTGTAGAGAAAATATGTGATTTATAATACAAATAATATAAATATGAACTATTATAAAAAATCAGTTATAAATTATAAATCGGTAGGGTCCGAGGATATTGTTGTTAATTAATTAAATGATAAATTATATCAAAAAAAATATTATGAAAGGGGGGAAAGTAAGAAGTATAAAAAAATAAAAATGAATTCACTCCAAGATAACTTTTAAAAAACTTTCCTTTCTCCAATATCGATTTCCTGTGATAAAAATTAAATGTTAGTGGTCTCCCATTTTGCAATATCTTAATACCCTTTGGCATATTTGTGTCATAGCAAAAATATATACCCGTAAAATGGTTTTTCCCTTGAAAAAACGTTTTGCACATAAGCAAGTACTAAATCAACATTTAACTGAAATATAAATAATCAGTATATCACCATCATTTCAAAAAAAAAAAAAAAAAAAAAAATAGACTGCCAATTAGTGTGGCATGTAGCTTCCTCGCTTCCTATCATGTACTTTATTGTTATATTAACATTAAAATTGTTATATTTCTCTATTGTTATATTGTTTATTGTGTAAAAATTATTAATAGTTTTAGCGATTTTTGAGCAGTGTCACTGTTGGTTTTACTAAAAAATTGTATTTGAAAAAAATGTTTGTCTCATTGAATAGATGAGGTTAGATTTTTTTCCCGAACTAAAATTCCAATTTTCAATTTGAAGTTCACGTTTACGCTTGGACGGATAACGTTGTCCAACGAACTCGTCCTCATTGGTAAAACGAACATGTCTACAAAATTTCATTAAAATTGGTCGACATTTACTCAAGTTATCGTCACACATTTCATAATTCGCGCGGACACCAGACCGACAGACAGACACGAGACCAAAAATGTTCCCTGATGTCTGAAACGGATTTCTGTCTTGGAATTTTTAAAATCGGAGACATAAAACGTTTTCGTTCTCAAAAGTGAACACAATGCTTCCGTTACCTTCGGTAAGCTCGGAAGCAATATTTGTATGAACAAAACAAAATTGTTAGAATATCAGGAATAGAAGTATAACTATTAGAAACAAAAATATATAAATAATAGTTCAGAAAAAAAAAATACAGTTTCTAATATGAATATATGCCACTGCCACCCTAATCTTAACTTTAAGTATAAATAATATTAAATCTAAGTATAAATGCGCTGAACTTATACAGAAGACATGAAACGCTTATTCTAATTTAAAAATAATTCCCCTATAAAAACTAGTAATTATTACTAATCTTGTGATAAAATAAATAATAAAAGTGCAATACGAAAAAGAAAGGAAAAAAATAATAGCCTAACTAACATAATATAACGCTTATCCCCGGATGAGAATGCAGAAATAGTACATTACGCGTTGAGTGCGGAAAGTAGCATTTTGCATGCGAGTGTGGAGTTTGCACCCGAGCGACAGCGAGGGTTGTAAAACCACACGAGCAATGCAAAATGCCGTTTTCGCACGAGTTGCGTACCGAACTTTATCTACGATTGTTAGATTTAAATTATAAATACAGAAAAAAAAATAAACTTGCTGTGTGTGTAAGTTCGTATCTCTCTCTTGATAAAGATGGGGTTAATTCTTGAGTTGTATTTTTTGCCGAATTAATTATTTCTGGAGGAGTATTATTCTCCACATTTTCGTCCAAGTCACTTGATTCCCTTATTGTTTTTCACTACAAACTCGATATTAACAGTTATTTTAATAAAAGAACTGCAAATTAGTTTTGTTAAATGTAAACAAACTTGCTAATTGTGCGTAAAGCTGAAGAATTCCTCTTCTTTACCGCACTAGAGTGGTAAAGAAGAGGAATTATTCAGAACTATGGGACGCGCATGTGCAATGAATACAAGTACGTAAATAATCACTTTCTACGCATCTAAACAAAGATATGATGTTTATATTTCGTATCAATCGTAGATAAAATAAATAATTGCGAGCTATGATTTGTAGATCTTAGTTTAAACGCTGAGTCAGTTCTGTTTCTTGAACTGACTATACTGGATGGCATGAGACACTTAACTTTCAACCTATAACCAGCAGGAAGGTTATAAACAAACTTTCTCCTCCTCCTCAATTTATATAGTCATTTTAAAAAAAAAAAAACCTTAATCACAAAAGAAATAAAAAAATAACAGTAAAATACCAACATAATATATTATAAATATATAAAGACAATACCTCAGACCCCACGTTCTAGGGCGGCATTCTCTTATGTAGCCCTAATAATCAAAGACATTGCTAATTGAGTAAAGTTTTTTCCCAAGTCAGTCGGTAGTAGGGAGGGGTAAATCCGTCTGAGGTATAAATGGGGAATTTGGGCGCCACCCCGTTCAAAAGGATAAGAACAAGGAGGATGAAAGAATAAACCAGGAAATAAAAGAAAATAAATAAAAAAATATAAAAACCTATTAAACCACCTAGTTGCTTAATAGAGAAGGGAGGTGTGGGAAAACTGGGAAACGGGGAAACCAGTTTTTAAAATAAATTGAGGGAATCATAGAATTTATTAAAGCCCCTAAAAAAACTACAAAATAATTAAAACAAAAACACTTTTGTTGAACTCTGGGTAAACAGGCTTTGTTCACTCCTAGTCGGCAAAGAAAATAATATTGAGCAGTCACAAAGAAACAAAAATAAATGTAAATGAAACAAAATAATAATAATAATTCTTGTAACAAGTAAATGAACTTAATCTGTAACTGCTTAATGATAAATATATATATATATGTATTTTTTTATAGCGCTTCCAATGGGGCCCCAATACATAAAACACCTAGTGGTAGTCATCCACCGGCCTACGCTATTAAGTAACTGGGTGGAACACTAAATAATTAAAATCATAAAGCAAAATAAAACCTTACAAGTAAAATAATAATAATTAAATATGAAGGGGCTTCAGGTTCGTTCCCGGGATGTCTAGGGTGAAGGGGTTCAAGCCAGAAGCTGGTTTAAACCTTGCTTGTTCTCTGGATACTTGTTGTCGAAGAAGAGGGAATAAATCAGAGAGAAGTATAATATTAGCCAACCTCAAAAGTTGATGACTGATGATTGCAGTGCTCTAGCTTGACCGTCTGTTGGCTACGCTGCGTAGTTTTACGCTGTTGGCTACGTTGAGTAGGGTAGCAATAGCGGAGACCTACGAAACGCTGATGGTTTCCGCAATCCGGAAAGTTCGGCTCCTTCTTAATCCACCGTAGGTGAGAACAGCCCTAAACTTAAACTTTAAAAACTGTGCAAGGAGGTAGATTCTTGCCAACAGCTCTCTGACACAACTCACTGTCCTTCTGACTCGACAAAAACTTCCCAGCTGTTATAACCCCTTCAGGGTTACCCATATAAAAAAGGAAAACAAAAAAACTAAACCTAGACCTAATGACATAAATAAACTACTCTAAAGGTACACTTACACTACATTCCGCCCTAGATTTTATTAAAAACCATAAAATCATTAAGGGGGATAAAAATCATTAAAAAAAAGTGTTACAACGTTCGCAAAATCAATCTGCAGTAAATAAAATTTAAGTACATCTAAAGTATTTAAAATAGTACAAGATGATTACATTATATAAACGCACTGAAGAGATCTAAACATTTTGGAGATACGGGTAATTAGCTTTGAATAGCCAAGATAGATTTATTTCTATCCTCAAAGAGAATATTAATTTTATTTAAGGAATAATTCAAGATAGAAATAAATTAAAATATTCTGAATATTTAAACCTAATTAACGAAGAAGCATTTAAATAAAAATATTTAGAATAGATTTAGCATTAAAAATATTTGATAAAGAAGTAAGTAAACAAACATTGTTTTCTCAATTTTTAGGTTTCTGTACAAAGCACAAAAAGAAACCTTATATAACGGCTCTGTCTGTCTGTCCGTTGCTTGTTTCAATTCATAAACTACTATAGCTAGGAACATGAAATTCGGCACACAGGTGCATATCGGCATTTGAGACAACTGGACACATTTTGGATTTTTCACACTTAATATTTTCAAGATGGCGGCCAATATGGTGGGCGACTAAAAAAGTTCTTAGTAACTATGACATGTTATACATCAATTTAAAGGTCTTGAAGTGTAGAAAAAGAATATGCAATTATTAAAATTTTCTAGATGGCGGCCAATATGGCGGGTGACAAAATATTGTTTTAGTTCCCATAACATGTTATACATTAATTTAAAGGCCTTGAAAAGTAGAAAAAGAATATTACTATTGAAATTAGTGTAATTATATTACACTTAATAATTTTAACTTTAATGTACAGAAACCGGCGATTATCGTTACACGCCTTACTTGTTTTTTTTTTTTTTTTAACAAAGAGTTATTTAATTTTTTTCTCTTAACATAGAGGCATTTAAATGAAAATATGTAGAATAAATTCAGCATTAAATGTGACTTTGTGTGAGTGAAGGATAAACTCCTAAGGAATAATAATTTGAGCAATAATGATAAATTATAATAGTATCTTGATTCATTGGCAGATTTAAGACAGGTGTCCAGTGACAGAGCTTATTGGCTATTAAATACACTTAGTACCTTCAAATTTATCAGATAATAATTTCAAAATGTTAAAGTATAAATATAAATTTTAAGGCTACGTAAACATCATATCACTAATGGCAGATTATAATATATTGTAGTTGTTTATTTTTCAATGAGAATTAATTTAAAAAAAAGATTAACTCCTACGTTTTATGAGTCATTAAAACAATCTAGGTTTTATCGATGAAGGCAGCCAATACTAACGCAGCCACTAGAAGTTTGACGTTGTTATTGCTTCGTGTCATTATTATGACTTTATGACACTCAACATAACTGAATATTCTTGTGTCTACGTCATGTTACTCAACATTCCTGAAAATGCTTTGAGTATTAAAAGCGAAACGTCGGACTCCATACTCTTTATAGACTAAATCCAGTAGTGTGAATAGTTCGATGTTGGAGTTCAGTTTGCTGCTGCTTCGAAACAACATCACGCTGCTCAACAGCCCTGAAGATGCTTCGAGTAGTAGAAGCGAAACGTCGGATATCACATTCTTCAAGACCATGGAATGATGTTAAGTTCAACTTTTGATTTCACTGTGTTATTGCTTCAAGTCAACTTCATGAAGCTCAATTATCCCTGAAGATGCTTTGAGTAGTATAGAAGCGAAACGTCGGACTCCACATTCTCTATGGACGAAATGTAGTAGGGTGAATAGTTTGATGTTTGAGTTCAGTTTGCTGCTGCTTCGAAACAACATCACGCTGCTCAACAGCCCTGAAGATGCTTCGAGTAGTAGAAGCGAAACGTCGGATTTCACATTCTTCAAGACCATGGAATGATGTTAAGTTCAACTTTTGATTTCACTGCGTTATTGCTTCAAGTCAACTTCATGAAGCTCAATTATCCCTGAAGATGCTTTGAGTAGTATAGAAGCGAAACGTCGGACTCCACATTCTCTATGGACGAAATGTAGTAGGGTGAATAGTTTGATGTTTGAGTTCAGTTTGCTGCTGCTTCGAAACAACATCACGCTGCTCAACAGCCCTGAAGATGCTTCGAGTAGTAGAAGCGAAACGTCGGATTTCACATTCTTCAAGACCATATATTAATGATGTTAAGTTCAACTTTTGATTTCACTGTGTTATTGCTTCAAGTCAACTTCATGAAGCTCAATTATCCCTGAAGATGCTTTGAGTAGTATAGAAGCGAAACGTCGGATTTCACATTTTTCAAGACCATGGAATGATGTTAAGTTCAACTTTTGATTTCACTGTGTTATTGCTTCAAGTCAACTTCATGAAGCTCACTTATCCCTGAAGATGCTTTGAGTAGTATAGAAGCGAAACGTCGGATTTCACATTCTTCAAGACCATGGAATGATGTTAAGTTCAACTTTTGATTTCACTGTGTTATTGCTTCAAGTCAACTTCATGAAGCTCACTTATCCCTAAAGATGCTTTGAGTAGTATAGAAGCGAAACGTCGGATTTCACATTCTTCAAGACCATGGAATGATGTTAAGTTCAATTTTTGATTTCACTGTGTTATTGCTTCAAGTCAACTTCATGAAGCTCACGTATCCCTGAAGATGCTTTGAGTAGTATAGAAGCGAAACGTCGGATTTCACATTCTTCAAGACCATGGAATGATGTTAAGTTCAACTTTTGATTTCACTGTGTTATTGCTTCAAGTCAACTTCATGAAGCTCACTTATCCCTGAAGATGCTTTGAGTAGTAGAAGCGAAACGTCGGATTTCACATTCTTCAAGACCATATATTAATGATGTTAAGTTCAACTTTTGATTTCACTGTGTTATTGCTTCAAGTCAACTTCATGAAGCTCACTTATCCCTGAAGATGCTTTGAGTAGTAGAAGCGAAACGTCGGATTTCACATTCTTCAAGACCATATATTAATGATGTTAAGTTCAACTTTTGATTTCACTGTGTTATTGCTTCAAGTCAACTTCATGAAGCTCACTTATCCCTGAAGATGCTTTGAGTAGTATAGAAGCGAAACGTCGGATTTCACATTTTTCAAGACCATGGAATAATGTTAAGTTCAACTTTTGATTTCACTGTGTTATTACTTCAAGTCAAACTTCGAAGTGAAACGTAGGATCTTACATTCTTCAAGACCAGGTCTTGAATGATGTGAAGTTGGACTTTTGAGTTATTGTTTTTGCTTTGAGTCAACATCATGAAGTTCAATTATCACTGAAGATGTATTAGTTTGGAAGCGAAACGTCAGACTTTAGTTCCATGAAAAGGAATTTTCTGGAGAATTTAGGTTGTTAAGGGATATGACCATTTAAATCTAGACAGTGCAACAACTTATTGAACTATGTTCTAAAAAGAAGTGTTTATCAATTTTATTCTAATCATTAAAAAAGAAGCTTAAACGTATAATTTTTCCTTAAAAAGCGTGCATGTACTTTATAAAAACCAGTTTATAAGAACAAATATTAATTTTATACATTTAAAGATTTTTGAAAATTTAAGTTTCACTCTCTTTCTCTATCTATCTTTATTTAATAATCCGATTGCCTAAACATTGTGTCATTTAAAGATAATGAGATCAGCTACTTAATTTGTTAATATAAACATGCAGAACCTATCTAGGAACGGAGAGCCAGGTATATTATTGAGTAGGCGAGTACGTTACTCTTCGGAAACACCAATATCAGAAAGACCAACACCAACATCCTAAATAACCTAATGTTTTCTAAATTAAAGCAACATTTAATTGATATATTGAACTATGTTCTAAAAAGAAGTGTTTATCAATTTTATTCGAATCATTTAATTGATATTTTGAACTATGTTCTAAAAGAATTGTTTATCAATTTTATTCAAATCCTAAAAAAAACGTGTATGTACTTTATAAATCAGTTTATATAAAAGCACACAACATCCAATATCGGAAAGACCAACATCCCAAATTGAAGTTCTCCAACCTAATGTTTTCTATTTAAAGTAACATTTAATTGATATCTTGTAAGTATATTTGAAGTAAATCATATTTAAATCGCCTTATGGTAATGTATATTCAAATACATATGTAATGAATATAAACAAAGCATTTCTTTATATTCATTAAAGTAAGCGAACTTATTAAACTACATATTACTACACTATTTAGTTTTTTACTTTAGTTAGAATATAAAGCGTTAGTTGAGGTCATCAATAAATGTTGAAAGAATAGTCTTTCCATGTGAAAATTCGATTTTACGTGGAGAAACTATTCTTTCAACCTTTACATAAGTTGCCTTAACTGTGTAGTCCTTGACATGTAAAATCGTCAATACCATGGATAGACTATTTTTAAACCTTTGCTGTGTGTGCTATCACTATAATACTATTTAGTTTTATAAGTTTATTTATCTAATACTTCACTATTTAGTTCTTTACTTTAGTTATAATATGAAGCGTTAGTTGAGGTCATCATTAAAGGTTAAAAGAATAGCCTCTCCACTCTCCACGTAAAAATTAGATTTTACGTGGAGAAACTATTCTTTCAACCTTTACACAAGTTGTGATGAACTATTTATTCTTTCCATGTAAATTCGCCTTTTTACGTGGAGAGACTATTCTTTAAACCTTTACTTTATTGAATGTATACTGTAAGTTCTTTACCTAGAGCAGTTGATTTCGTTTTAATAATTATTAATTTAAATTATTTTGATTTTGTATATTTTAATGTTAAACTATTTATAATAATGTATTAATGTATATTATTTTATTTATTCACATTATGAAGTGATACATCGTAATTTCCAGCTGCTCCGTGACCAGCTGCATATAATCTTTTGGCTTGTCACTTGTCATGTAGCCAATTCATAAAAATAAATAAATTCCTATTAAATTAATTTTCTGCGCAATAAGTTAGATCTAGAAAATAAGTTTATCTAGAAAATTCAATTGTATTCAAATATAAACATAAATAATGCTATGAAGTAAATATATCAAATATTAAAAGGTTTGGTTATGTAAATGTATTTGTTTTAAAATATATTCTGACATTTTAAAGTTAAATTATAAATATTGAATAAAGAACATTTAATTATATACAAACTTATTATAGTACCAACTGTCATAAAGTAAATAATATTATCTGACTATGTTATACATGATAAATAAACTTTTTATATGGCAGGAAGTTAATAAATAATAAAATAATATACTGATTTCAACCTCAGAGAGGCATGACAAGTTTTACAGTGGTTACCCCATCGAGTAGATGTATATAAGTGTCTGATCCGAATGTTAAGTTTATTTTATTGTTTTATAAGGGTGGGTGACAACTTTAACATACACACCCGAAATTGTAAGTTCATCGGGACGTAAGAGATACAAAGAAAATAAAATAAATAAATAATATAAATAGCAATCAAATTTGTTATTGTTTGTTGTTATACAGAATTATATTATTTATTTATTGTTTATTAATTATATTTTGGTATAAAACATAAAAATATGTTGCAAAAGACAAATAACTCACCGTTTATTTGCTATATTGAGTTATAATTTCGATGTTAGATGTCTAAATAGAATTGTTTATAATACAAACAAAATAAATTATACGTATCAAAACTATTAGTTTTAACAAGAAAATTACGATTTCACCAACAAAAATTTCAAAAAATTAATTGTACAATGTTCACGTTAGTGAATCACCCACGTGGGATTCGAACGTTTGATAAAAAAAAAAGGTGAAGGTAAAAATACGGTACTAGATACGCGAGGAAGTATTGCTACGGTCCGTACTGATAGGGGTTGAATTTGAACAGTTAGATGTGAGTTTGGTAGAGGGTGGTGGTGCCTGGTGTCGAGTCAGCTAACTAAACCTGGGGGGAGTTTCTAACCCCCCCTCTTTCCCCCTTATGAGAGGGTGAGGTGTGTAACCATGGCGATGAACCACCTCTATGGAGAAGGGGAAAACAAGAGAGTATCTTCGTAGACCAAAACTACCTGTCTCACAGACACCTGTGGTCTTGATACAAAACCACAACACGATGTGGTCGCCAGCCTCCCTCATGCAACTCTCTATCCTACGCAATGGAACCTTAGGGAAATTTTAATCAAACTACTTTACATGGCTTTGGTCAAAACAATTCAACACAAAGTCCCGAGAGATAACTTAATCCTCTTTTACCTCAGCCTAAAGTTAGCGCTTATTGGTGCTCAAAAGGGGTGGTTTATGAAAAAGGTAAATGTCTTAAGGAATATTTACTAATTAATAAACAATTTTTTCAACGTAATAACACATGGTTATTTCATTTACCATGTATTTTTAAATGTTATTTAAGTTATATGTTCAGTAGCAGCGGAAAATAATTATTAATAGATTTTTGTGTGTATAAAAAGCTTTGTAAACTTTAATTTGGATTCCACCACTGAACACATAATAGGTAATTGTTTTGTCTTTTGGAAATTAAATTAATTTTATAAAATATGTATAAGAGGAGATCAATGGAGAGAGGAGAGAGGGATCAACGTCAATTAAGTTAAGGATGTGTTTATGTATTAAGAAGGGGGCACTTCTTTAGATTGTTACTCCCTTATAAAAAAAATAGAGGGGAGTAACAATCTAAAGATGGTGTACAGAATGTTCTTCTTTATACTGTTACTCCCCTTATCAAAACAAAAGTGGGATATCCCTTTGTCCCAAAGTACATTGGACTAAACATCCCGTTTTCTTAATAATCATTTAGTCAAAGTCATTTTTATTCTAAAACAACATAGGGGAGTATCAATATAAAGAAGTTCCAAGTAAGGATATATTTGTAAAGTAAGTTGGATAAATTAATAAGTTGTTTGATAAGGGAGTGTTATTAAATAAATTATAACAATTATAAATGAAAATAATGTTGAAATACATTGTTTACAGGCCTGATAATTGATGATGTCCCTCTAGGGATGAAATATAGCCATTTTTACATGAAATAACTTCGAATACTTTTCCCCAACCCTTCACGACCCAACACGAAAAAGTAAAATTATTTTTTCAACGTTTTTTGCTGTTTCATTATGCATCCTTTACTTTTGTGATAAATTTCATGGTTCAAAATTTCCAGTGAACAGCTAAGTCTTCCTCTTTAAAGGTGCCCAAATACATTTCATTCGGAAAACTTATTACAAAGACAACATTAGTCAATTCAACCGAGTCCTTGTGAACAAGGTGGATTAAACTTAAATTTAAATTGGTCACTCTAGCATTAAACAAACACAATTAGACAGACCGGATTCGTGGTCAGTTCACTGATTAATTGTATAAACATTCGTTTTATTTGGTGTATTGCTTTCATATAAACCGAACAATTTTACCTTTATATAAGAGTCAGATGATGTTAGTGAATTGGTTTTATATTTAAAAATAAACAACTCAATGCACTGTGGAAATCAATTTCACAATTCAAATAACATATTCTCTCGATATTATTTTTATTTTTCACTTCCGAGCTTACCGAAGGCAACGGAAGCTATGTGATTGTTTTGAAGAAAGAAAATATTTTGTCTCTGATTTAAAACAATCCAAGACAGAATTCCGTTTCAGACATTAGGGAACATAATTGGTTCCGGGTCTGCCTGTCCGTCCCTCAATTTTTGCGAACCTCTTAAAAACTACACGTTAGATTTTAATGAAATTTGGATGGTAGGTCACAATTATCTCATTGTTGGTCCCATATTAGTTTCAACCTATAGTAAGCACATTATACTTTTTAACTCTGACAGCTTAGGAAAATCGAGAAAAAAAAATGGGAGGAGAGTGTATGAGAGCTTGAGATTTTAGCGGGTAATAGGTCGGGCAATGGCCTATTACCCGCCAAAATCTCAAGCTCTCATTCACTCTCCTCCCATTTTTTTCTCGATTTTCCCAAGCTGTCAGAGTTAAAATGTATAATGTGTTTACTTTAATGCACCTATTTGTTTCTCTGCCACATGCGCACAAACATATATTTACTTACACTTACAGCTTCAAAAGTACTCATCTGATTTTTATCAAATTTAGATGGTTTAACGATAGTAGCCAGCAGATAGCGCAAGATTAATTTCAACCGTCTGCGCGCAAAATGTATACTTTAATTCATGTAAAAAAATCAAAATATTTTGACATATTTAAAAACGGGGAAAACAATTAAAATTATACCATAATGTCTTGTAAATGTATAAAATCAAAAAAGTGCGTGGTAGGATGCGAGAATCTATGTACCATTCTAGTTTTGCAGTATATTTTCTTCTTTATCTATATCCTACCTACAAAATTGTTTACATCGTAACTGTAAAAAGACGATCAGCCATTTTGAACAACTGTCAAGGCGATTATTAGAGTGAAACATGCCTCACCTATATAAAATAAAATCAAGGTTATTGTTGAGGGTTTATATCTAGTCACAGAGAGAGTTCCTTAATCCTCTCAGATTCCCTGATCCCCTTTCCTCTCAGTTACTTCTAAATCTTATCCTAAGACTCAACTATATCTACTTCTTATTTACTTCACTACTTCTTATACTTACTACACTCCCACACAAGTTTAAAAATGGGTGAATAGTCACTTTAAGCAAAGAAGAAATAAAAAAAGGTTTGTTTTTTCTGTTTTTATTTTACTATTGTTATGCCTCGTTTACATTCAGCGAACTTCCGTGAAAGTGAGCAGGAAAGTGGGTATGAAATAGAGCAGCGCGAGTATGTAAACAGGTTACATGCTCCTGCCACTCGCGTTGCCCATTGCTTCTTCCCTGGTAGGTGGGTTTTCGTGCGGAAGTCAAAGGACAGGCAGCGCGAGTATGTAAACAGGTTAAATGCTCTACCAATGCTCCTGCCACTCGCGTTGCCCATTGCTCCTCCCCTGGTAGGTGGGTTTTCGTGCGGAAGTCAAAGGACAGGCAGCGCGAGTATGTAAACAGGTTACATGCTCTACCAATGCTCCTGCCACTCGCGTTACCCATTGCTCCTCCCCTGGTAGGTGGGTTTTCGTGCGGAAGTCAAAGGACAGGCAGCGCGAGTATGTAAACAGGTTAAATGCTCTACCAATGCTCCTGCCACTCGCGTTGCTCATTGCTCCTCCCCTGGTAGGTGGGTTTTCGTGCGGAAGTCAAAGGACAGGCAGCGCGAGTATGTAAACAGGTTAAATGCTCTACCAATGCTCCTGTCACTCGCGTTGCCCATTGCTCCTCCCCTGGTAGGTGGGTTTTCGTGCGGAAGTCAAAGGACAGGCAGCGCGAGTATGTAAACAGGTTACATGCTCTACCAATGCTCCTGCCACTCGCGTTGCCCATTGCTCCTCCCCTGGTAGGTGGGTTTTCGTGCGGAAGTCAAAGGACAGGCAGCGCGAGTATGTAAACAGGTTACATGCTCTACCAATGCTCCTGCCACTCGCGTTGCCCATTGCTCCTCCCCTGGTAGGTGGGTTTTCGTGCGGAAGTCAAAGGACAGGCAGCGCGAGTGGCAGGAGGTGTTTAACTCTGCGCTTCTACTTATTTGCCTAACCCTATTTTACTGTGTTAGCATATATTTAAAAAAAAAATCGTAAAAAATTGCGCTAAATATTGCAGGAATTATACCTCTTTATAAGACAAACATTCCAAGTGAATTTAGTTTTGTTATCAGCCACCATTTTGAAAATGTAGGCATTTGAAACTTTAACGCTAAATAATTTCGAAACTTTTTCAAATAAAGTATCGATAAAAATTGTTTAACATAAAGGGCAAAATGCAATATATCGCCTAAGCAGCTTTTCTTCGATATCCTCCATTGTACGAGGAAGTATGAGAAGCACGTAAGGGAGAATGTAAACTCTCACTGCCCTTAATCCTTCCATAGAAGTATTTTGGGGAGTAAATACAATAACGCGAGGAGCAGTGCAAGTGGCTGAATGTAAACGAGGCATTACAAAGTAAGATAAATACAATTTAAATGTCATGAAAAGACTATTAAAAACAATTTCTCTTGGCCACTAAAGTTCAGATTGATACTTGTTCTTTCTTGTGCATTCACATAACTAAATTTGAAAAACTAATTAAGACTGATTGAAAACCAAGAGATATTCGTACATTTTTAATATTGAAGAGGGGTAATTCTGACTTACACGAGTTACCCTTCGATTTAATTCAGCCATTGTCACTGCTCCTCACGCTGCTGTATTCCCCCCCCCCCCCCCCGGGGGACCAATTTAATAATCCATTATATAGTACTCTATCCTCTTAGCAAGTTGACAGACCCACAGAAAGTGAGTACCTTGTTTAGGGGAAGTAACCTCGGTTCTTCAATTGGCAGGATGGCTAAGCCAAAGATTTTCCACCTCAGGTGTGTTAATGCAGGACAGCTGCTAATAAGATGAGTTTCATCCTCTTACTTGCACAGCCTGCACACTGGGCCTTCTGCTAGGCCAAGCAGATTTAGCCTACAGTGTCCAGTAAGACAGCCGGCCAAAAGATGATAGGATTGTTTTTTGAGCGAGAGCTGCGATCTGGTAAGATG
Organism: Gerris lacustris; assembly: GCA_951217055.1. NCBI lineage: Eukaryota > Metazoa > Arthropoda > Insecta > Hemiptera > Gerridae > Gerris > Gerris lacustris. The sequence goes on along the minus strand of OX578280.1, from coordinate 19,607,466 downwards.
CTGAGATGGTTCGTGGATCATCATTTTAGATTGTCGCATTCCTGAAGCACTGTTCCATATTCTGTTCATATCTAATCTCGTGTATGTCCTTATGAAATGTTTCACTCCACAACGGGGTACGCCAACAACTGGTTCTGGTGAAATTGGGGTCGAATTGGAACACGTTTTAGCTAACTGGTCAGCAATCTCATTTCCCTCAATGCCACAATGTCCAGGACATATCAGCTGTACCTTCTTAATTAGACCAAGAGTGTTGAGATAGCTTATGCACTCAGCAACCAGCTTAGATGTATATAACTTAGTGAAACCAGTGCTTAGATCGCTGCCTGGATGTCAGAGTATATTCTCATTTGTCTGTTAAAGATTATTTTTATTCAGGAAAATTTGAGAATAGGCCAAAATTGCATATATCTCTGCCTGAAATACAGTGGCATATTTGCCCCCTCATATTGGGGTTCTGCGCAGAAAACCCCAGCCCCTGATAATCGGGGAACCACATGTCTGTTCCTGGAGGCATTTGAGGATCATCTCCAGGTTCCCAGTCTTGTCTTGAAGGAAGTAGATACTCCCAGCTAATGTCAAAATCCCACTGTGGTATCATAGAGTCCTGTAACATAACTACTTCCGGGCAGATTTCTGTGATAGAATTTCATATTACACTGTGCCCTATACTGTCATATCCCATCCATAAACCAGTACAGTGCAGGCGATATGAAGCTAGCATAGCTTCGTACTTCAGTTATATCTCTAAGGTTCTTTGAAGGTGCTGAAGTGATTTCTTTGCAGTTCCTATCGATATCCTTGGCCACCAGACAACACATGCATAGGAAAGAATTGGTCTCACCACGGCAGTAAAGATCCAGTGCAGTACTTTAGGTTGTAATCCCCAGGTGGGACCAATGGCCTTCCGGCATACCCAAAAGGCCACCATTCCCTTATTCAGCTTCGCTTCAAGATGAAGTTTCCAGGTTAGTTCTTTATCCAAAATTACACCTAGATATTTTACTGAGTCTGCGAGGTTAAGCTTCTTATCACTTGGCAGAAAGCTGCTATATTTACCCCCCAAAATACTTCGGAGGCAGCATCAAAGGCAGTGAGTGTTCACATTGCCGCTTTGCCGCTTTTCTTACGTCTGTGCCAAATTAGTCTTATTGTGTTGACAGCCAATATGAACTCAGAATTTTAAAATTCTAAGATGGCATGGAATTCTGAGATAGGCAGTGCGAGTAACCTGTTTACATGCTCGCGCTACTCTATTTCATGCCCACTTCCCTGCTCACTGCCACGGAAGTGAGCTGAATGTAAAAGAGGCATTAGAATTATCTTAATCGTGTAATAATTTGATACTTTTTTTATAAAAAGTATACATTACTTATTAAAAATTAATTTAATATTTTATATTTTAATTAGAAAAAAACCTATAATCTGAAAAGATGTTGGCTGTGAAAAAAAATCTCTACATTTTCTCTTTCCAAAAATACGGTGTTTTCTTTCCTCTTTTCTAACGTTTTCTAAAATGTTGTATCTTTTTAGCATTTTTCCTTGGAATTTTCCCAAGGACTATGGAAATGTCTGTGTTAAAATCCAGAGGTTTTCACCCTCAGGGGGAAGCGGCTTTGTAACATGTTTTCTAGACCTTTCATATTAATTAAGGATTCCTGGCAGGTCGATCCTACCCCTTCTCGTATCCTTCCTCTTCTTGTATCCTTTCTCCCTTTCCCCAAGTCCCTCATGTTTCTTCATCCTGCCCACGAGGACCAGAATATTTTAATATTTTAAAGCCTAATTACTTAGCCTTTCTAAAGATTTTAATACTTTTCAAACTTGCCATCTTTAAGTAACGTTTTTGTATCATTCTCCTCCGACCTACTCCTTTTTTTAAAAATATTTCAATACATTAAAAAAGATTAAATGTTAACAGGTTAATTAATACATTTTTTTATTGCTTAATTACAAAAGGATAATTATTATTTAGACTAATGAGACATTGTCAAAAGATAAAAGTGTATTTTCCCGTTATTATTAATATTTTATTGAGTTAGTAAGATGCTAAATTAATGTTTGAGGGATTAATAATGATTGCTAATTAATTTCCAGCTCTTTGTTGTACCTCCACAATACCTTAATTCTCAGGAATTAAAAATTATAATAACCTTAATTCTGAGCTCCTATTTAATTATGACTATTTAAAATAATCTTTTATCGACCCCTTTCTTCTGGTAAAGTTAAAACAGGGGTGAAATGTATAAGTTCAATAATAATTATTAGATGAAATTCATTAAAATTAATAATTTAATTTTGTTGAAACTTTAAACTAGAGTTTAAGAACACCATGTCGTATTATAAGTTGAGAAAGGATAGAATTTTATAGGTGTATGGAAAAAACAAAATATAGGCTTTAAGCCATATTCATTTTGAGACCTTTCGACCCTTTGTAAGGTAATCTTCAGTGTTTCGTTTATTAATTAGTGATGCCTTAAGTGATTCTGCTTTATTAAAATAGAATTAGAAATTGAATTAAAATTAAATTATTACTCCATGAGATATCGTCAACAATCGTCTAATTTAATTACGTTAATTAATAGTTAAAATATTTAAAATAAAATAAAAATACTAAATTCATTATATCACAAATAAATTATAAGCATTAACAACAAAAACAGCACATAACAATAAATAACAAATTTAAAAACCTAATTAACCTTATTAATTTAACGTAATTAAATTAGACGATTGTTGACGGTCTCTTATGGAGTAATAATTTAATTTCTAATTCTATTTTAATAAAGCAGAATCACTTAAGACGTCACTAATTAATAAATGAAACAGACTGAAGATGAACCCCTTACAAAGGGTCAAAACGTCTCAAAAATTAATGTGGCTTAAAGCGCATATTTATTTTTTCCACACACCAATAAATTCCATCCTTTCTCAACATCATAATTTAATTTCATAAAAACTGTAAATTTCAGGGCTGACACGTATGGATCGAGTTAGAAACCAAACAATTAGAAAGAGTAAACAAGCGGAGCCACTGTCACACAGGGTAGACAGGTGGTTCGGTCATGTAGTCAGGATGGAAAATAGAATACCACAGGATACCAAAGCAAGCTATGGAGGCGAGGTGTGAAGGAAGACGCCTCTAAGCCACCACAAAGCCACGTGGCTAGACACCCTGGTTCCAGCGAGGAATAACGCTAAGAAAGACTAGGACAGTGGCCTCATATAGGCTGCAATGGCAAAATGTAAACTCTAAATACAACATGCAAGGATTTTTGCCAGGTAAAATCTATTTCATGCTAGGTAGTATTTAACATAGAAATCCACTATTTATCTAAATAATACAACATGCAAGGGTTTGCCAGGTAAAATATATTTCATGCTAGGGAGTATTTAACATAGAAATCCACTATATATAGGGTTACCATACGTCCGGATTTTGTCCGAGCAGTCCGGATTTGAAACACCTGTCCGGTTTTGCGTCCGGATTTGAGAAATGTCTGGATTTTAAGAAAAAGCAGAAAGCTAAATGGGCTTCCTTAACAAAAGAAGAAACCCCAAAAACTCATGAGAAATGGAAAGAAATATTTGAAGCATTTTCTATAAGCAACGTCTCCTTTTTAGTAGAATTCGCCATGTGTCTGCCTGGTACTTATAGGCTCCCACTGAACGTATTTTTTCAATGATAGGGTCTATTTGGACGTCTGAAAGAGAAAGATTATCTCTGTCAATTGTAAAAGAGCTTCTTATTATTAAAGCAAATTCTATTATGACAGGCTCAGAATTCTACAACAAAATAATAAATGGCAAGCCTTTTCTAAGTAAAATTATAGTTCATCTGAAAAGTATGATGGACCCAGCAGAGACTAGCTAAAGTTGAATATGATATTAATAAGTAAATATGTATTAATAAAAATAAATATTAACAAATATTATATTAATGAATATATATGTATATAACGTAATTATATATTTCTAACTTATTTATTTTCCTAATTTCACAAAAAAAAAAAATACATAGGTTTAAGCCTATTGTTTTGCGAGTTTCCTTCCAGAACCCCCCCCCCCCCCCCCCCCATTATAAATAAATGCAACATGCAAGGGCGTGCCAGGTAATAGTACATTACGCGTCGAGTGCGGAAAGTAGCATTTTGTATGCGAGTGTGGAGTTTGCACCCGAGCGAGAGCGAGGGTAGTAAAACCACACGAGCAATACAAAATGCCGTTTTCACATTAGTTGCGTACCGTACTTTATCTACGGTTGTTAGATTTAAATAATAAATACAGAAAAAAATAAACTATGAGACGCGCATGCGCAATGAATACAAGTACGTAAATAATCACTTTCTACGCATCTAAACAGAGATATAATGTTTATATTTCGTATCAATCGTAGATAAAATCTATTTCATGCTAGGTAGTATTTAACATAGAAAACCACAATATGTTAGAGATTAGAAAGTATATTTTAAGCTAATTTTACCTTAAATCAAATTATAATTATTATTAACTACGGGAAACAGACAGTGAAAAATACACTCCAGCGCCGGGATTTGAACCACGGGCCTCTATATTTCCAGTATAGCGCTCTTCCATCTAAGCTACGCAGGAGAATGATTTTTCACTATCGTAATCGATAACTAGTCCCGAATCCAAGCTTTCAATATTCATATACATTTAGACAGTCAATATTTATGACATTAGAACTAAACCAAGAATTAACGCTTATAATTATAAAGTACTCAATTAGTACCTGTACCTTGTACAATCAATTCGAAATTCAATTTTTAAGTTTTTTGGTAGTTTTCATACTACGGAAATTACTATGCTAATTTTACCTTTAATAAAATAACAATTTTGATGTTTTTTTCCGTAATGTGTACGTTAAGAGTTTTTTTTCTGGTAAAAAGTGAATCTATTTACATGTTATACATAGGGTTATACCTATTCATATTTTATACTATTGTATGTTCTTTAATGTTTATGGAAAGCAAAGGATTGTCATCCCTTCCTAACTCCTATTCTTTTGGCTCCCTCTATACAGACAATAATAATATGTTTTGTCCATTATGATCATGTCAGTATGTCATGTTTACCTAAAAACCATGTCCAATAAGGGAATTCCACGGTTTAATACATTCCAACCCTCTCCTTCAGATTAATGGATACGAAAATTGCACTAATTTCCCCGGAATTACTGGAATAATACATCATAGAATATAAAGGAAATTTAATAATGTGACAAGGGTACGAATATAACTGTCTAATGCCACTGAACAATAACCTTGTATGTATGAAAAAGATCAAATGAAATTACCTTTGAGAATTCTTCAAATAGATGACATATAAATAAATAAATAATAATAATAATTCAAGAGGAAATGTGCTTTCTAATGTAGTACAAAATGTTGAAAATTCTCAAAGCCTTTTTGAAAGTAGGAAATAACAATTTATGTATATAATCATCTACGTCTTTTATGACCAATATTTTTAAGCTAAAAACTCACGGATTCTTTGTTCGGATTTATTGGCACGCAACAATGAGTCCATTTCGGACTGGACTTTGGATTTAAGATGCCGGATTCAAGATTCACTGATCCAGACTCAGCCAGGGGGGGGGGGGATGCAAGATGAAACTCAACATTGCGACAATGGATCCGAACAAAGAATCTGTGACAATAAATTCGAACAAAGAAACTGCGAAAATGATTCCGAACAAAGAATTCCAGAGTGTATTTGGCTTTAAGTCCAGCTGTCAATAAAAAAAAGTATCAGGGTCAGAAAAGAACACGAAAGATTTAAAGTAGTGTGGCAGGTGGACCTTAAAAACTCAAATCTGTATCCACGTGCACCCTAAATATCTTTCAGGGTTCCTCCACCGAACAATTTTTTATTTGAATATATTGTCACATCTACATATTCTTTTCCGTTCAAATAATCGATTTCTACTTCAGTATTAAATCGCAGTTTAGTTTCAGGGCTTTATTTTATATTTTAAGTACCTAATAAATTAGTTTATACATTATAAGAATTAATTTATAAGTTGTGCATCTTCCTTTAAATCTTTTTCTCTTGAACTCTTTAATAACATAATATGCTAATGAATCTGAAAGTTTATTTCAGAAACTGTGGAAGGATTAGAACGGCCTTAGCGCAGACATTCAGCGGACTATAATCGAGGTATACCTAGTGTTAAATATATAAAATATCTGTTATGACGATGAAAACTTTGGTGTAGGTAGAGGGTAGAATAGGTAGTAGGCCGGTAGAAGAAACCGGAAGAAAGAAAGGAAAAGCAGAAAATATGAAAAGCGGAAGATAGGAAAAGCGATAGATGATTTAAAACGGTTCTTATAATAAACGAGTATAGAGGCGGAAAGACAGACCCGGAGCTCACTCAAGCAAGACTCAGATACGTCTATAGTGTTTATATGGAAAAATAAAATAATTCAATGACCCATACACTTTTAGGCTTGACCACACTGTCTATTTACTAAAAAATTAAGCCATTTTGTTTGTATATAACTATTTATATAATATATAAACTGTACAATATTTTAAGAACCAATAGTTCGAAGAAGAGATTAAATTGAATAAAATGTAAAATATGTTGTTATGTCATTTGTTACGTTTGAGCTGACAGATTGTTGAAAGGGAAGGCTTCACAGGAAATAGAGGAATTTAAGGCAATTTCCACGCGAGAAAACCTACCCCTAAAAGCTTTGGAAAAGCGTATATTCTCACGAATAGAATGAACTCAAAATCCCCAAAATATTATGTAGGTTTATTTATTGGAATTTAAACAAATAGACACACACACACACACGCACATATATATATAATAATGTATATATAATATATATAGACTATATGTGTTATAAATTTGAGGTAAGAGCAAATACTTGCACAGCTCTAATCGAGGAGATATTAATTTAAACTACAGAGAGTTAAGCAAATACAAATAAAAAAATCGTATTCAAATACATAGTTAAGAATGTCTAAAAAATATATAAAGATATTGTCTTTAGAAATGGATACTACCTTTTAAGATACTAAGAATATAGACTATGCAAGTTTTACGTTGATTTGGAGTAGCATGACTGCAAAAAATGATACTGGGTTCGATTCCATCTTGCCACAAATATTCTTATGAAACGATTTATAGCCAGATCGCGGCCATAAAGTAACCCCATTTCAAGTTTATTACAAACTCTTAACTACCCCTACGCGAACATTCTCATGAAATGTTTTACCCGTTTAATATTTACGAATGGACAAAAGATACAAGACCCATTTTACACAGTCGTTTGCAACCAAGTGCGACGTGCATCTTTGGTGTGTAGGCTCGTTCAATTACCTTAACTCCTTAGATAATCCGGTGTTACTAGGACGCATGCAACCTGCGACTTTGCAACCTTCGGTGTGAAAGCCACCTTAAACAAATCATTTCCGTTTCTAGAACGTAGATTGGGTGGTTAATCGTATTGCACATGTTGCAATAGGTAAGATTAAATGCTTTTTTTGAAGCAAATACTGTGTTCAATTTCAGATACAATGGATAAAAATGGCTTTAGCAAAATAATAAATTACATAATTGCTTTTAAGATCGGTTGAAAAATAACTTCTAAAATGGACATTTACTTTTTTTGGAAGTAAGTGAATCAATATTCCTAATAGGGTTGCCTATATTATTTATCTAAAAAGAATTTCAGCTCCAGTATTTCTCAAGATTTTCATATACTATAAGGGTTTAAGGTCATGTGGCATTGAAAAAGCTCTTTATGCCAGTCAGAGGTTCTAACAACCCTCTACATCAGATGAAAACCGCTCTTGGACCGAAATTTTAAGTCATATTTTCACTTTAATAAATGTATTTATTGGGCGGTGTGGATTCTTTATTTACTAATATTAAATTAGAAAATAAAGAATATTTATAAAATAAATGAATTTTATTTAGATTTAAGTAGAATAATAAAGCGAGCTCCAACTACCCTACATTGAAAACAAATACTCAATATATTTTTCAGCATAATTACGCATTATAGCCCAGTCAATAAAGGCCAAAAACAGGCTGTACCCGCAACTAATTAGGGGAAATCTGGATTTTTTCCTAATGATAGACCATGATAAGAGGTACATTCTCTCAAAAGTCCCCACTTCTCCCCCTTGTGCTCCCCCCCCCCCCCCCCCCCCCCTACACCCTCTTAAAGTTCAAAATTTACTTATTTTTCACATTTTACGCAAAACTGTTTATTTTTTGAAGAGAAGTGTTATTAACAAAAATATTTCTCACAAATAAATTTTGTTAAATTGATACATTAATTCATAATAGACAGACAAAAAATTGATCATCAGACAGACAGAAAGGGAACCAATTTAGAAAATGTAAAGAGCGCAGACGGTTGAAATTAAGTTGGGGCTATCTGCAGGTACTTGCGACAAACCATCTAAATTTCATATTAATCAGTTGAGTACTTTTGAAGATAAAGGTCTAAATAAATGTATGTTTGTGCGCATGAGCAAGATAAAATAATGGGCGCAAAAGGTTAAAATTTATATGGGATCAACAATAGGCTAAGTATGACCTACCATCCAAATTTTATTAAAATCAGAAGTGTTGTTTTTAACACATATCTTGGTTCGAAAAAATGAAAAATTTGAATTTTTATCAACAATACCTCGAAAACGGTATGTCTCACTTCAAACAGGCATAGGGCCTTTTTTGTGCAGAATTATGTGAGAAATATTTTTGTTAATAACACTTCTCTTCAAAAAATAAACAGTTTTGCGTAAAAAGTGAAAAATAAGTAAATTTTGAACTTTAAGATGGGGTAGGGGTGGAAGCACAAGGGGGAGAAGTGGGGACTTTTGAGAGAATGTAGCTCTTATCATGGTCTATCATCAGGAAAAAATCCAGATTTCCCCTAATTAGTTGCAGGTAAAAACCTTTATTAACTGGGCTATTATTGAACTGTTTTTAGGCATAAAAATTTAATTTCTCTGAGGTTTCAAGAAAACTTTACAATAAGCAGCTAAATCGTATTTTGCTGAGGATTTTTCCAGGCTAAGCCACGCCCACATTCCCTCCTACAAATAAATAAACAAACAACCTTTTGTTTTATATAATCTGTTTTATAAATTTGAACAATTTACCTTAAAAAAGGTTTATAAATACTTATATAATAGATTATGGTTTATAATAGATTATATTTATAAAATAGAACGGAGTACAAAGATAAAAAAGAAATAAAAATATTACAGAAAATAGTAGGTCTTTAAATAATCATAAAAAATTTAATTAGTGGCAACACAATCATTTTGTTTTGTTTTTACTGTATTTCTGTCAATTTATAATTGTAAAATTTGATATTGTTGCTTGTTTTTTTTTTTTTTAATTTAAATATTTCAATAATAGTATTTGATAAGTAAGTAAGTATTATGAAATAAATATTATTTATAGGAAACATTTTTCTGCCGCCAGTAGGAAACATATTGTATGCAACAAGGCAGCAAAGGAACCATTTCTGCCTCATTGATATATTGCCTGCCTCGGAGTCAATCAAATAAATTACCTGCCTCGGCTTCGTCTCGTCAGTTAATTTGCATAGCCCTGACCTTGCTTCCGGCTCGGAGGCTAACTTAATCATTCATCAGGAAAATTCCATTTTGCTGCCTAGTTACATAAATAACTATTTCTGGTCATCCGTACATACTTATAGAAAGAAAGTTCTATTTTATCCCAAGAATGATTAAATTTATGAAAATGTTGAATCTTAAAATACCTATTTTTAATAGTTTTTCTTTCTTCTTTATAAAAACTTCCTACTTTTCCCGATCCCTGTATAAACCTGTAATTGAACCTATAACACTGAACTTCCTTAAAAAAAAAGGAAAAGGAGAAATGCTGGACCGTCTATTAATTATATTTCTATGAACACCTGATACCTTTTTAGAAGGGTTTGTTCCTTCGCTTTGGGTTGTTCCAAGGAAATATCTTTTGAGTAGTCTCAAAAACCCTTTTTTCCTCTCGGTAGGACAAATTCTATTTCGAAGGGTAAAACCGTAGGGCAAGCCTCCAACGTAGGGCAAACCCACGTTTTAGAGGAGGTGATTTAAACCGATGGGGCTATCCCCATCTCACCTCATCCTAGAACCACTTTTCTGTTTCTCGGAGCCCTTCTCGGATCCCATATGGTTCGATCATATTTCACCTCCAGGAACCTTCTATCCCTTTAGGTCCAAGCTAACCCCTAATTGCTTATAAAATAATTCATAGGTTTTAGTGTTGGGGACCAAAAACCTCCTTTTCTTGCCCCTCCTAGCGACTCCTTTACATTTTATACACCTAATTAAAATTAATTGCACCCTAAATGCCTCCCCCCCCCCTCCCCCACTTCTAATTCTGAGTACCTTTTTTTATATAAATTTCTTGCGAAGCTAAAGAAGAACGGGGCATTTAATTTATCATAGCAATAAATTATAAAATATACTTTTCCCAAGTATAATAACCAAAAGGCAATAAATTCACTAAAACAAAAATTATTCTTGGAGATTCGCGAAATTTTATTTTTCTTCTAAATGACCTTATAACTGAGACATAAGGCATTTTCTGAACGAAAATAATTTTTGAATTTCTAGTATGTACCTTATTTTATGCGATAATTTATAAAAGGCGAGCGTTAGTTCCTTTTTATTTTAGAAGAAATAAGATTGTAATTGTTTAGGTATTTCTTAAGTTGTTCTATGTATTAATTTACTTTTTTGTATAATAATTGATTGACCAAGATTATACTTCATTAACAAAAAAAAAAAACGAGGAGTATCATTATCATAACTGAGATATTAAATGTAAAATTTTGACGTAGATCCCATGATATGTAAATTTTAGACGTAGATCTGTTGGCCCTATATTTAACATGACTATAACACAATATCATATAGAGCCAACAACATTATAAAATGCTAAATATCACTATTATAACTGAATTATGATGGAAAGACCATGATACTGTTCCCTTATTTTATTTCGTTTTTAAGTTTTGGCGCAGCGCGGATGACCACATTTTAAATTGCTACCATGTGCTTAATACTAGAGCCAGAAGATTGAAATAAAGCAAGTTTCCAAGCAAAAATGTGAAATTTTACTATACATAAGTCAAATTTTTAAGTGTGAAAGATAATATCCGATAAATGACGTCCTTGTCGATTTCCACATTCACATTATTCACCGAGAAAAATTTGACGCACGCGATCCATGAACACTTGTGTGTGCAATGGCTCCATTTTGTTGAAACCATATGTGGACAGTATCCACTTCGTTATCCTTTGAATTGGGGATGAAAAATCGGATTCCCTGACGAGATGTTAGAGAATGTGATGCGCAACTTCGCCGAGCGCCTCTAAGAATGTGTAACTCGACAAGGCGTTTTTATCGGACATTATCTTCCACAGTTTAAAATTTGACTTATGTCCAGTAAAGTTTCACATTTTTGCTTTAAAATTTATATCAATCTCCTACCTCTAGTATTAAGCAAATAGTGACCATTTAAAATGTGGTCGCTGCACCACCCTATATAAACGATTCAAGACAAAAAGGCTTAAACACCAATGTGCCTAGGATTCTTTAAATAGGTCCAGGTTATTAGTCCCACATGTTTTACATTTATTGCATAATATGTTATATAAACTTTTGGAATCAATAAAACTGCAACTCCAAGCATTAATATTGTGATTGCTTTATGGTTAAGAGAATATGATATTTCTAATAATATTTCCACACTTAATTCTCAAAGAATGCATTTATTAATCTATGTTTTGAATTTTTAAAGAAATTAATATTAACAAATCTAGAATTAATGTTCATTAAAAAATCGATTTATGGAATGTTGTAACTGAAAATAAAGGTACAATTCATAGCGAACCTAATCTTTAGAAATATACTGCAATGATCGACATATTTATTAGAGATTAAATTAACCTTATTCAAAATTCAATATTTTACATTTAAAATTGACATTAATGAAACCTACTTGTTGTATGAGTAATTATTTTTATTTACTACCCTATTAATATGGGGCCTTATACTTTCTCATATAAAGAGAAAGTATTGTAATGACGAAAATTCGATTTTAATCAATTTACACGTTTTGAGGTCCCCCTGAGACCAAAAAAGTGGTTTTTAAAAAAATTCTGTGAGACGTCAGTGCAGACGCGTGGAGCCTAATGTACTGGGTCGATTTTGACGATTTTATTAGAAATCAAAAAATTTAGCTCCGAATTTGCGGGCGCTACCCTCAAAAAACTCAGAAAAAGGTACCGATGATTTTGATTAAAAAATTATCAATTTAATTGGTACTTTTTTTACTTTATTAGCACCCCCCTATATCCCTTTGTGTTATTTGTTATTTAGACAAAGGAACCTACACAGAGTAGCATATATTCTATAGTTTAAATTACTATTAAGACGAAGGGATATTTTTTCCAACGTACCTTGGGACATAGGAATATCGTACATTTATATCATTTATATATAAATGTGATCATATATCATCCCTTAGTCTAATCAACTATTATGATAAAGGAAAATTAAATATAAAACTGCCCCCAATAGTCTCAATGTCTTGGGGAGACGAACGCAAACCCTTTGAGACTTTTGTAGGGCAGACTATTGTTTAGAACCAAGGGGGGTGCTAAAGTAAAAAAATGCCATTTAGTTTTAAAAAGTAATCCATTTAAATACGAATCTAACGATATAAGCCAAATCTAGTTCCTGAAGGGCGGACGTTTGTCCCCAAAAATGGGGCAAACGTCCGCAAATCATAATTTTGGTAAAATAGTGCCCCAAAAATGTTGAGAAATTTTAGAAGCTATGAGAGATGGGGGATTGTTAGATGGATTGTTAGCCAAAATTTAAAGGTCATTTGGAAATTATTAAAAGGAAGCAAATGCTCAATATTACCCCTAATCCACAAAGTGCGGACCTTGCCCCCACCTGCCCTATATATATATATATATATATATATATATATATATATATATATATATATATATATATATATATATATATATATATATATATATAAATAATTATAAAAATAATTATTTGTCCTCTATTGCTAAAAATAGTAAACCAAAATCATTGCGTAAACCAAACGTTTTGTATATATATATATATTATATTATATTTTTATTTTTATTAAAACTTGATTTCCTTCATGGTTGTCTTGTTTCGTTCTTTTATTTTACTTTTAAGAAAAAAAACTGAAGTAAGTATACAAAGAGAACCCTTTATATATTTTCCGTTATGTCCAAAAAAGCAGGTATATTCCCTTGTGGATACAGTAATGTTAGGTTGGTATATATATATATATATATATATATATATATATATATATATATATATATATATATTAAAGTCAGGTATATTATGTTCTCAAATGGTCCATACTCTAACAGGTAGCAGACTTACCAACATAAGAAAAGAAAAGAAATAATAATAAAAAGAGAAAGAAAAACCTTCTCCATTACAAACTAGAGAATCGTAAAGAAAAAAATCACCCTGTTTTTATATCAACGAGTCGTAGTCTTGAAATAAAAAAAAGAAAAACCACCGGAGCTGCGATCCTGCTGAGGTAACGAATCACTGGAGTGAACCACTGAAAAAGAAGGAGAAATATACCTCAACTAGCTTGGGTTCTTTTAACCACAGGCATCAGTGAGCAAAGAAATGCCTGAAGGAAAAAACTCTATACAAGAGCACAGTCAAAACACCCAAGGAATAACCCCCGTAGGCTCATGCAGTTGAAAGTAATAGAGGGGAAAAGAAGTAACACGCAAAAATATACGAACAAAAACTAAGAAAAGGAAGAAAAAGAAATATCATGGACCCAGTATTCCCCCTTGTGCTATTTCCACAACACAAAAATACTGCCTTTTCTTCATTCTCTGTTTTTTCAATTTTCCCTGAGAAAATAAAGATACGAGAGAAGGAAATGGGGAAAACATTTGGAGTATAAAATCTTTACATTATAGGACGATTCCAGAAATGGTATTTTTAATTATTTTAATGCAAAAGTGCACTGAAATAAAAATACATACGATTGTTACGTTGAGCTAAATATTAAAAAGTTTTATTTTGCTTTTAGTAGGTGCATTGCTTGCGAGCTTTACCAAGGGTAACGGAAGCTTTGTTGTCGTTCGGAATTCAAATTTATTTTTTCTTGTCTTCAGTCTGTAAAAAATTTCTTGACAATTACCTTTTCAGACATCAGGAAAGATTTTGGACTCATGTCTGTTTGTCGGTCAACATATCTTAATCAACAGGTCAAGTGTGTGCTAGTCAGCACACAGCGAGGGTCCGTAGGGATTCCTGTATAGTTTAAGTAGTACCCTATTGATGGTGTTTTTTGAAATGCTAAAAAGCTTAATTTGAACTATCCTATGGGATAGTTCAGGCTGATATTCTCAAAACACATAAACAAACTTCTGATAAAGTATTTTTTTGCCACTGATTCGGACTATAACCATATAAATACATCGAAAAGACCATAGTTATAAAAAAAAAAACGTATTTTGTCAATAAAAACGAAATTAATATTTTTTTCGAAATTTCCAAAAAGGGGTATCTTTACTTTTGGTCGAAGAATGTTCAGGAATTATTTCAGTTTTTGCACTTCACATAAGCGAGATAGAGGGGGGGGGGGCACGTTTCACACCCACTTCAAACTTGCCTACGCTCGCCCTATCAAAGTTATAACCAAAGAATTATATATTTTTGTAATCAGCTCGACGTACCCTTTCATATTATGATACCCCTCACGGTGTCGAAAAAAAAAAAAAAAATTTTAACCCAAAAGTTTTTTTACCCTAATTTTTTTGAAAAATGTTTTTTTAAGTCGCTATATTTTTAAAATTTGTGGGTAGACACAAGACACATAGATGCCAAATTTTAAAGTGATTGGACGAATGGTTTAGCCGTGAGAGCAGGCGACCGTACGGACGGACAGACACACGCAGGAAAATATAAGGGTCCTTGGTTTAGCCTACGGACCCTACAAACTAATTAACCAATTTAAATGGCATTTATGATAGCAAGTCATAAGTAGCCCATTGTTTTTTGTTGGTCCCTTATTAATTTAAATCTTCTCCGCCTATTAATTCCTCTTCCATATGCTTCAATAGATCTTTTTATTATCACCTATATCTTTTAAAAGTAATCATTTTATTTTCAAGAAATGCGTGGCTTCTCGGAAATAGCCCACAAGTTGTCCCATATTATTTCAATCGTCTTTAATTCGTGTAAATAATTACTGACAGATTTTTTATTGTTTTGATGTATATATATATTTATTAAATTCTTGTTTAATTCTTATAAACTTAACCTTTTTACTTTCTCATATAATGAGAAAGTATTGTAATGACGAAAATTCATATATATATATATATATATATATATATATATATATATATATATATATATATATATAATAGGGGTAAATATCCGCGTTTCTTTAAAAATGGGAGGGAAACTACTTTTTGAAGTAGAACTGGCAACACTCATTCCTTACTTTGAGGTTGAGGCTTTGCTTCTGTAAGGTTATCTTGATTTCGTTTGAACTATTGCCAAGAAACATGAGGTAAGTTTATTGTTTAATGTCTCAATCTAACTTTTATAGAATTTTGGCAGTTTATTATTAATTATTATAAATCTATATTCGTATTTTTGAGGTATAATATAATATATTATATTCATAGTATTCCTAATGGAGTAATATTGAGATATCGTGTAGCATTAAAATCTTACTGTAATTAATTTTAAAGAATCTAAATTAGTAACTATTCTAGTAGCATCATTACACCCAAGGGTAAAGGTAATTGTGTTAAAATTTACAACAACCAATACACATGTTATTTACCCCTAGTATTAATTCTAAATGAATACAGAATAAATGGTTTGAAATCAAAGTTCGGCAAAACCAAATGATGTACAGAATTCTAAATTATCTATTGTAAAAATTAAAGGGTAGTTACCCTTAGCAAAACTCAAATATTTAAAATAGGCACATAACAAGCTTAAAATTATCATTGTAAACCTACACAGCTTTTGCATTAATAACTACCATATGGGCTACCACATGGGCTTTTCTCGACTATCTTTTTAAAAGGGGTGGACTTTTTTTTCTTTTAAATAAAAAATATAATTGAGGGACAGATCGTTCTAATAAAATAACCATGTTCCTAAACATGATCGGTTTTAAACATTCAAAAATATTCATATAGCACATATGTTACCGATGTTTTAAAATAAAATTTTCCAGTCTTTCCCACCCCTTTTTCCAATAATCCCTTCGATCGTATTTAGGGAGGGGGGACATATTTTGCTAAAAGGAAGAAAAAACTTGGCAAATATGACCGAAGCGTTTTGAACTAGAGTGAGTAGAGGAAAAAATTCAGAACAGGAACCTAAAATTAAGTTTATTTGTATGTGACGTAATTAAAATAATGGCATACGTGTTTTTTGTTTAGAGGGACGCCTGTGTTTAATGACGATATACTAACCCCCCTCCCCCTCATTTACAATTGGCCACGCCCTTTAAAACCTCCCTAGCTTAATGAGCACAATCAAATTTACAGTTAGTGCTATTATATTTTACAAAAAAATTTACGACTGCGATAAAAATTATTATTACCTACTCTTTAAAATAATCTTTAGTACTTTTAATTTAAAATGGAAACTGCAAATCATACTAAATAATTATTTAACTAATAAAACACCCGCACCTGTAAATACCTGAATTTTTAATTTTACTACTTTTATCAATTTTAGAATCCATTATCATTTTAAATTCAAATAAATAATAAATTAGCTATACTTTTAACTAAATGCTGAATTTATTTTTTGCTAAGGTAACCGAAAGTATAATAGTCATTCAGAAGATAGATTTTTTTGACTCTGAAATAAACAATTCTATTAATAAATTTGTTTCAGAATTGGAATTGTATTTGTAATAATCTAATAATTATCAATTTAGCAAAATGTAAAGAGCGGAAACGGTTGAAATTGATCTGGAGCTATCTACTGGCTCTTGCTACTTTCAATAAAAATGATGAAGACACAGGTGTTAATAAATGTATGTTTGTGCGTATGTGGAAGAGAAAAAAATGGGCGCAGAAGGTTTGAAACTTATTTGGCACCAACAATGGGCTAATTATGACCTACCATTAAAATCAGACGAGTAGTTTGGTCGATAGACAGAAAGGCTAACAATGAACCAAAAATGTTCCCTGATGTCTGAAATGGATTTCTCTCTAGAACATTTTTGAAATCGGATAAATAAAAAATGTTCGTTCAGAACGATAAAATAGCTTCAATTACATTCGGTAAGCTTGGAAGCAAAAATTTATTAAAGCATTAACATATCTGACCAATCTGGGGTTTGAACTACATGCTTTTTTGATGGGACAATGGTTTTAGACTAGTACGAGTACGGCAATACTGTCTTATAAATAATTTTTAGAATTAATTAAATTTATTACTCGTGGTATATTTGGTGTGGTTGGGCACAATTTACCCTTTTAGTTATTTCAATTTTAACTGAACCTAATACCGAAGAAGCTAATACAGGAGAACCTATACCTATACCGAAACCTAATACCTAAGAACTAACCTTAAACCGCAGACTATTAGAAAAGAAAAGTTATGGGTTTTGAAATTGGAAAAATGAGTAGAGAGCTAATTAATGAGTGGGAGGAAAGTTGGCGGCCCACTCACATTTTTTTTGTTAATGGCTTATTGAAGGCAACCATTCATCTCTGGAGCCTGGATTCTATAAAGCTCAGAAATATTTTCTGTTCCATATTAACTTCATAAATTAGATGCGTACTGGTTTATTATTAAATCCTGTTAAACCTTGGTACAGTTTTAGTCCATTCTATAATTATTATTGCCTGTTCGCTTTCTTTCTAATTGACAGTGAAGTATTTTATTAAAAATCTTAATTAAACACGAGTGACTTCAACGGATATACAAGTTTAGGTATTAACATCTTATTATAATGATTTTATACTTAGAGAAAAGCATTATAAGATTTGCACGTTTAAGGTCCTTAGTAGAAAAAAGTAGATCATTTTAGGGTTCCCATAGGTTATCAAAGAAAATATCAAAAGAAAAATTCCAGGACATTCCCAGGACAAAATCATGATTTTCCAAGGCACTCCCGGCATTTGAACCAATAAAATTGAATGCTTTTAACATTTAATTAGAGTTTATTGGTACACAAATTAAAAAATCTCATTTAATTATATTATATTATAAGAAAATCCCCAACCATAGGAGGCCGGATGAGACCAAGATTTCAATTGTAAAAAAATCTGGTATATATGTAATATTTTGATGTGTGTTCAATTTGGAATATTGGTCGAAGAAATTAATTAAATCAATTTTAAAACTTTAGCTATGATTTCATAAAAACTAAATCAGTAATTATTTTTCACAACTATTAAATATTCTCATGTTCCGTTGAAGTAAATTTATAAGAGGAATTATTTCCATGGATACAAAAGTTCAAATAATTAGAAGTTGGCCTATTTCTTCCCCATGATACTTAGCTATCATAATTTGAGAGTCAGTAACTCACTTCTTTGTTAAATTTTATTATTATTTGTTTTTAATATTTAACTCAGACAAAAAAACTTTAAGAAACAATTATAATCAGTTAATAATTGAAATCTTGTTTCTGGATGGGGTATGGCCATGTTAAATTTATTATAAAAAACAACAAAACAAAACTTAAAAGGCTAGAAATTTAGGATATTACACAAGAAAATGAAAAATGTAATAAAATGAATAGAATAACTTAAGTTTGAAAATAATATTTGCAGACTTAAAACAGAAATACTACTACATTGTTTTGATACAACATTAAAAAAAAGTCCAGTCATGCACCATGACTTAATGAGCGAATTTTCAAAGAAATCTGCGTTTTATTGGCTTATGACAATGTAGGAAAATTTTGGTTTAGAATTTGCTCGGGTGAAAAAAAAATTGGTACACAGGGGTACGGGGTACAAAAGTCAAAATAGTATTTACCCTTCAAGATGAATGTCATTGGAAAGCTCTTTAAGAGTACAGTAATTGTTGTTATTTACACTTTTATCATATTTTCACATAAAAGGGGGGTAAAATGGAAAAAACACGTTTTTTGACCCTATATGGTCAAAATTTGACCCCTAAATGGACTCCAAAAATTCTGGCCAACGAACTCATCCTTTCTTTTGATATTATTGACATTTTAAAATTTGTTTGAAATTTTTAAGTACATCCTAAGGGGAGATATCGTCTGGAGTGACACATATATACATATATACATACATATATACATACATATATACATACATATATACATACATATATACATACATATATACATACATATATACATACATATATACATACATACATAAAAAAAAGTGTTAAATTTTAGGAATCAATTCAGAATGGTCTAAAACGGATTTCCATGGAAAAATTTTTCAAAAATTCGCATTACAAAAATTTTGAAGCCATTGCAATAGCGTAATTTTCTTTGAAAATTCGCTAATAATAAAACTAAAACATAACAACTGATTTTTTCTTTAATTCCTTTGAGAACTAGGATATTAATTAATTCTGTATCACCCAACCATTCTCCCTTCTTGGGTATATGAACTAGTCACTTAAATTTTATAAATAATATGAAAACATTTTGCGGCAAAAATGCCGTGAAATCTGACATTTAATCAAAATTCCAGGACAAATTATACAATTTCAGGACAAATTATGAAATTCCAGGACAGATAACCAAATTTCAGGACTTTTCCAGGTCTTCCAGGACACTCTCAAAATTCCACGTTTTCCAGGACGCTTGGGAACTCTGTTAATAATGTTTGGCGGCCTCCTCTTGAATAAAGTCTCAAGTCTGGTAGGCTCACGAAAAAAAATATATTTAAATATTGTTTTTCTAAAATACGGTTTAAATTATTTTATTATATAAATTTATTTTTTATTTCAAGACTTTTTTACCAAATATTTGTAGTCTATAGTTGGTTTATAAACCAAGATTTACATTCAATTACCACCCTTTTTTTCAATTTTATTGCTTAATAAATTAGGGGAAGGTTTCTTTTTTTATTATATCTTCGTTTTTTGCTAACTAGATGATATGAAAAAAAAACAACGATTCAAAGTTGTTTCTTTTATTATTTTTCAGGGAAAAAAGGAAGAAAATTTTTCTTGTTTACTTAACCAAGGAAAATTACTTTCTTAACCATTTTCTTGAAGAAAAAAAATACTTTCTCCAAGAAGGATATTTTTTAAGAGAAAGTGGAATGAGAGAGAAAGGATAAGGAGAAGAGTGTCATTAAATTAAAACGAAAATTTCATTTTTATTCCTCCATCCTTCTTATCTATCTCTTTTCTTTTCTTTAACTCTATAAAGTCCCTTCTTATTTTTAAAAAAAAAAAGTTTAAAAAGAATGTACCGGGATTCGAACTCGGATATTCCACTTTCTAGATATTTTTCGAAAGAAAAAAAATAGGTCTTTAAAAAGGTAAAAAGTTTGCTCATAAAAAGAATCTTTGTGTATGTTTTCTTTTCTTCTTCTTTCTCTACTTTAATACTTTTTTTACATTGGTAACACTGTTGATATTATGCTAAGTTTAGTTTTTCCGTCCTTTTTTTTTGCTGGGTAAGTTTTTGAAGGCTCAATGAATAAAGTTTTAGGGTGCACCGTTATGGGTTAAGACTTACAATATTGTTCGGACTAAATCCCTTTCCTCCGTTTTGTTTGCCTTATGGGGCCCTTCCCATATTTTATCCTTCCTTCCTCATCTCCTAATTATTCTTAGTATTCATAGACTTTGATAACGTATTTCCTCTTTTTTTTATTATTCTCTTTCTTTTGATTATACAAGGATTTAAAAACTTCGGGCTTTTAACTCGTTTTTCATAAATTGCTCCCCCCCCCCCCCCCCTACTTATTCATAGTTTATGAATAAGTAAAGTCATTAGTATTTAGTCGACCAACTTATTTCCAACAGAAATTATAAAATTATATAGGTACCCTTATAGAATACAAATATTTTATAAATGTTATTATTATTTCCTTTAATTTTAACTTTCAGCATTGAATGAAAATTTACATTCTTTTGGAGATCAGCAGTGGAGTCTAATAATCCGATAAAGGAAGACGTCTAACCACTAAAATTTAATTTAAAGTTCCAATTGTCCTATAAAGACGGTTTAGTACAATAAAATAAAGCAAGACGTCTAACAGCGCGGGGATTTGGTGGTTCAAATCCCCGCGCTGGAGTCTATTTTTCTCTGTCTGTTTCCCGTAGTTAATAATAATTATAATTTTATTTAATATAAAGAAAGACGTCTAACCACTAAAATTAACTTAGTACATTAAGCATCTAGTGCGGAAAGTAGCATTTTGCATGCGAGTGTGGTGTTTGCACCTGAGTGACAGCGAGGGTAGTAAAACCACACGTGCAAAGCAAAATGCAGTTTTCGCACGAGTTGCTTACCGTACTTTATCTACGATTGATGGATTATAATAAAAAATAATTAATAAACTTCCAGTATGTAAGTTCATATTTCTCTTTTGATAAAGATGACATTAATTCATTAGTTGTATTTTGTGCCGAATTAATTATTTCGGGAGGCGTATTATTCTCCTCATTTTCGTCATAATGACATAAATCAATCATCGTTTTTTCTCTAAAAACTGGATATAAACCGTTACTTAAGCAATATTGAAGTATTGTTAAATGCAAGTTTGCATTTAACAATACTTTAATATAACCGTTAATTAAACAACCAGCAAATTAGTATTGTTAAATGCAAACAAACTTGCTAATCGTGCATTAAGGTAAAGAATTCTTCTTTTTTACCGCACTAGAGCGGAAAAAAGAGGAATTATAAAACGCGCATGCGCAATGAATACAAGTACGTAATGAATCATTTTCTACGCATCTAAACAGAGATACATTGATTATATTTAGTATCAATCGTAGATAAACCTATATTTTTTCGCCATAACGCACACACTATATATATAAGGAAGTAAAAAGCAAAAATAGAAAATTTATTCCCCCCCCTCCACATTTACATTTTCAGAAATGAAACAACACGGTTCAATAATTATTTAAGGGTCTGATTTGGTGAAAAACCCGGAATTCTATGTGGAAATGTTAATCTAAAATCAAAAACTGCCTCTGATAAATCCTATGGATGAATAAGTGCCCTTGACCATCTATCGTGTATAAAGGGAATGTGGAGAGACCTACTACAATTTGTCATGATTCACTATTGTTCACTTCACAGAGATAAATTCAGACTTAACGAAGTCAGGGAAATGCGAACCATTTCTTTCCATTATTCATACTTCAAAATCAGTAACTTATTCTTTCTAAAGGACGAACAATGGCAAGATTAGTTAGAATAGATAAACATTGCAGGCACATTTTGCACAAACATAACTTTAAACTAACAATTATGGATATGTTTCCATAACATACGATTTATGGGCCTAATAATTTTACGATCTAAGTCTAAAAAGTTCATTTCTTAGTACCAATTATTAACTAAATATTATTAACCAAAATATTAAATAACCAAATTAATATTTATATTAAAAAAATATATACATTTTTGGAGTTTCTCTGAGTAAATATAATTAAAACAAAATTTTACAGCAAACAATTATTAGAGGGTCTATACTGAAAATATAGGAGGCCCGTGGTTAGAATCCCGGCGCTGGAACCTCTGTCTGTCTCCCGTTGTTAATAGTAATAATAATTTTATTTAAAAAAAAAAGTTTATAAAATAAACGAATAAATTATAGATTTTGAGATGAATAGGTTAGAAAATGGAGTTTGAATTAATATTAATAACGGAACGAACGCCTCTTAACGTATAAAAATATAATTTTCTCACATCCAAATTTCAGGCTCTCGGCTATCATTAGTACCAGATATTGAGAAATTTCACTGTTGACAAAATGTTTGTTGCTCTATGCAAGGTCATGTGACTCCTTGTAGTTCGTTTATGATATTTTCTTAATTTAATAGGAATTCGATTAATGATTTGTTTTTGAAAATAACATTCCGCCAATTAGTGTGGTACATAGCATCCACACGTCCCAATATTGTGGTCCCACTGGGAGATGAAAGTGTCTTTGAAAATGTTTCGATTCCCAGTAAGAATCGAATGGAGTTACCTTTATTTATTTTTATTCAATATTAAATGTGCGTATAGACGGTTGAAATTAATATAGGACCATCTGTGGACTTTTATCCAACCATCCCAATTTCTTTAAAGTCGGATGAGTAATTTTAAAGATATAGCTGTAAATGAAATAATAGTGCGCATGCGGAACAATGGGTCAAGAAGGTTAAAATTATAATAGGGCCAACAATTACGAACTACCGTTTAAAGTTCATAAAAATTGGAAAATAGTTTTTAAAATATCTGGGTGATGGAAAAAGGTAAATGTGTATTTATCTTTTTGTACGATCTTTTGATCATTTAAACATCATGCTTGAAAGGAAGCATGAATTAAGCTATTAAGAAGAAATATAGAGAAGGAGGAAGAAGATTTAGAATTACATAGATAATTAGCTTGAGTATTAAATAGTTAATTATGAGGGATTCTATGTCAAGACTCTATATTGAGGTTAGCACGAGTCAGGGACTGAGATTGCCCCTTCCAGGAATGTCAATGTATAATGTAGTAACTCGCATTTGCCTTCGTCTTATTATTATTACATAAGGCTCTGGGGAGAGAGATGAAGGTGGTCTTTGAATTCAGCGGAAGAGGCAACAGGCACCGGGCCTTGCAAAAGCCTGTTGGCTTAGCTATCTTGCGAAAGTTTAAGGAAAATATTTCATGAGCTTTATACCTTGAGGTTTTCATAGGATTTCTTCGAGTTACGTGACGTTTCAATGCAGAGCTTCCTCGTAAAAAATTAATTTCAACTGAAAGAGATTCCAAATAGCTACTATCTCTTTATCAAGGCGTGTTACTATCCTCAAATATTATCTACAGTGTAAGCTTCGTAAAGCAGTATCATATTTAACAATTTTTATTCACTAGTGTTTCCATTTCATTAGTGACAGCTTTTGTCTCACCAATAGACAAAATATTTTACATTTCCATGTCACTTAGAACTTATATTCATGGTATAACACATAAACCATAAACGGTTTAAAAAAAGGCTAGGATATTGTGAGACAAAAATCGGTCTTTGTGACTATAGTTTTGAACTTCCGGATGTCTTATTATTGCTGAAAAATAATTCTTGTTCTGAACTTCAGGATGTCTTATTATTGCTGAATAATAATTCTTGTTCTGAACATCAGGGTTATTTATAATTACTGAATAATTATTCTTGCTCTAAACTTCAGGAAGTTATTATTGCTGAATAATTATTCTTTAAGATGGAGTGTACGGATTACTACACGTTAGAGACAAACCTATGAAATCTCAGTCGATCAAACGATATTTATGATATCATTAAATTATATGATTCATATTGCAATTAAAACTATAAACTAAATGACATGAATGTTACAATGTTGCCTCGTGTGATCTAAAAGAGTTCGTGTAAGCTAAAAGAGTTCCAATATGATAATATTTATCAATTTTGAAACAAAGTTGTTTTTTTCATCCTGATAACTTCTTTATTTATTTAACTTTTCTTTATAGTGAGGCAAAAATTTTTATAGCTCAAATATATATATATCTTATTTTCTTTAATTCTTGACATGCTTTCCCTTGCTAAATAGTAAGGATTATACAGGGTGTCCCGGGTCAGGACCGACAAACTTTGGGATGTCATAGTTAATTTAGAGTAAAAAAGTTATATAAACAATAGTCCTATTCTCATTTGTTTTTTCACTATTTGTTTTTTAGTAAAAAGGGACTTTGACTTAATAAATTGGCAATATTATTGGAACAAATTAAGCTAGAATATTAAATTATATATTTTTGGAAATTCAGCAATATTTCGGATACCTAAAGTTGCAATATTTTAAATTTAAAAGTATCATTTTAAAGCTTAGTAAAAGTGCCAACTTTAAGGTGTTTTGCACCCAGCTATCTATTACAATACAGTAGTTACACGAGCTCTAACGTTTTCTATTTTTAATTAAATTTTATTATTTTCAAGTTCTAACGAATTAACGTGTGACTATAAATGAAATGTAATAGCTGAACTGATATTTATCTGTAAGAAGTTTTCATGCTCTTTCAGGCTGTATATCATTTATCATTCTAGCTTAATTAGTTCCAATGATATTACCAATTTATTACGTCAAAGTCACGGTTTACTAACAAAAAAAAAATTTAAAATGAGATAGCTGTAAAACAAATGAGAATAGGACCATGGTTAATAGAACTTTTTTTACTCCAATTTAACTGTATTATCACATCCCAATGTTTGTCCCAATGTCCTCACCCGGGACACCCTGTATTTATCCGACAAATGACTTCGGGAAAACAATGTTTAAAAGTTTTGGTTTTTATTTATCATTTTTCCCAGTTTCTTTTTAATTTTTGCTATCAATCTTTACATTTTTAACATGTTATGCATTTTTCTTCTACTTATCCTTGACCTCATCAATCTTTTCTTTCTAATTTATTCCAAGACTAAACAGGTTTTAATAGTCTATTCATATACAAATTAATTATAATCTTATAAACTTGGTCTAGTGTATGATTGAAACGGTAATTCAAGTGGATTACCCTCTCCATATTTCTCCATAAATTTGTTTAATAATGAGCTTAAAGCTTGTTCACACTGATCTTACATGAAATCGATATAATGTCCATTTCATTGCTTTAGCTATCTCACATTCTCGTAATCTCTGAGCAACTACCTCTTCATAAGATGAGGTGGGTTATCTGGGATGAATTGGGATCCAAAGAGTTCTTCTAGAGAATTCGGGTGAAAGGATAGTGGTTAATGAAATGTGCGATATTGGAGTATTAGGATAGTTCTCGGACATTAAGGTCGTTGTGGAGAGCAAGGTTGGAGACGTAGAAGAGGGCATCTGAAATTTCCTGAGGATTTTGGATTGGAGACTTTGATTCGACGGCAGTAAGAAGGCTTGGTACTATCCGACACACCTTGACTAGTTCCAAGATGGATGTAAGATTATAAGTACGAAGTTTATTTGAAGTGTCTTATTCAAAGTAAGATTCGACCTACAACCAAAAAAATGAAGCATCAAGTCATCTATCGTAGTGAAGGCTAAGGCAATGGACTGTACCCAATTGAGGAATAAGAAGTTGGTTAAGAATGACTGGAGGACAGGTGCTATGACAAAGAGTACATCCGACGTCAATACTTTTTAAGTTCATTTAATCGAATCCTTCATTTCCTTAACCATGCTCTAGAAGGAGAATGTGGTTTTGAGTGTTATTGGATGCAATATGAGAATCATCATGAAGAAAGGTTAGCCTATGCCTGCAAAGGTGGTAAGTTTCGAGGAAGGATGTTGAGGGATGTTATGAGTATAAAAGAAATATAGGAGAGGTCCTCAGGTACTGCCTCAGGTAAAAGTAAGACAGAAGGATGAAAAAGAGGACCTTAAATTTGCACAAAAATATCTATCGGTGAGGAAGGACAGCATGAGTAATATTATGTCAATGTTAGGATGCACTAGAGTTAACAGCAGCAGTGTAGCATACCGAAACTTATAAAATGCTTGCGCAACGTCAAGCAAGGCAGCTGAGTAGTACATTTTATTCTCGACTATGGCTTTAATGTCATAAACAGTGTGATATATCGTTAAATGGTAGAATGATAAGTACGGAAATCAAATAGGTGGTCGGGTAGAAACGGTTTAAAGATGTGAAGAAGTCATCGTTAAAGAAGCATTTCTAGGATTTTCACTTGGAGAAGCTGAAGAAATCCTCCTGAAGATGAAGGAAGACAAAGTGTTTAGAAGGTGTTTGAAGGAATCATAACAATAGTGGTGAATTTCCATTGTGTAGGGAAAAGAGTAAAGTTTTATGGACAGAGTTTAACATGTACATAAAGAATAGGAATGTTTAAGTACTATCTTTCTTATAGAGTCGCAGTAAGTTTGTTAGTTTTCTACTGGCAATATTATATACATCCGTTGTAGATAGGTATTAAGTTTGTTTTCACTAAGCTCTACCACGTCTTTTTTCAGTAAACAATTGTCGTACGTCCGTCAGTAGAAAAGATACATATATGTTGTCTTATCTATAAGTATTAGAGAATGGTCCCCGAATCGCGTCCCAGATTAAAGTTTGCTACTGTCAGTGATAGTTAGTCAGCTGGTAACTAAACTGCTTCGCTAATGTCCGTTGCTGTTTTAAGAAAGATTTTATGATATAATCTTAAGTCAAATAAAGTCTTGAAGAAGGTCCAATTAACTCTTCGGTTGATCAGTTAAGGTTTAGAAGCTATTTCAGGAGTGTAAATCTATGAAGCTGTGTGACAGGTGTTGAAACGAAGTAACCTATTATGTCTGGAAGTTTGTTTCAATTGGAAGGGAAATAGGCATATTCGCCAAGGAGTAAGGAGTTAATAGTTATCCTTTATTAAGGAGTGACCGCAGGAATTGCGTGATCGACATCCCCAGGGTGTTTTGCATTATAATCTCCGCCTGTCTTTCAAATAGGGTGTTGC
This sequence comes from Gerris lacustris, assembly GCA_951217055.1. Lineage (NCBI taxonomy): Eukaryota > Metazoa > Arthropoda > Insecta > Hemiptera > Gerridae > Gerris > Gerris lacustris. Next base: position 19,579,766 of record OX578280.1, on the reverse strand, counting down.
ATTAATGAACTAATTGAAACAAGAGAATGAAAGCCTTGCAGATGCACTAGTCACTAGAGTGTGTTCAATCAGTGGATACAAACCTAATTAATAATCCCAATCAATTGTATCACGCAATGTAACACTCATGCACAAGCAACGACGAATCATATTCCCTTTAGATAAGATTCAAATTATCTTTCGATTAAGCATTACCATAGGCATTAATTATGGTTGTATTTGGGCTAATCTGACCCTTATAAATCTAATTAAGAGCTTGCCAGTGTAATGCTAATATCATATTCACATTACACAGATAACCCTGACTTTAGAATTACAGAAAGTCTCCTTAAAAAATATATTTATTAAACCAAATTAGTCTTAATGTTAGTTAAGATCAGTTTCGAGGCATCGAATGCAAGAAAAAATATTATAATCTTGAGTTTATCGCTAAGATAGCGATCGCACAAGTATTTAATAATAAATAAGAATAATTTTTTTTTTTTTTTTAAATATCGGATTTTTTGAAAAATAATATTTTTAAAAAATCAGAAAAACTTTCTTATTGTCGAGAATATTTATTAGAGGAATAAATAAAATAATACTATCTTTAGTTTTATATTTTTTTAGTTTTTATATTTCGGGGGAGAGGGATATTATATATATATATATATATATATATATATATATATATATATATATATATATATGTATATATATAAATGAATAAATTCTCGACCTTAAATATAAACAAAATCAAACTAATCTCAGGTTTTGGTCACAAAAATCGTCACTGTTACAATCCCGACATTTCGGTTTTTACTTAAAACCGAAACGTCAGTATTGAAACAGTGAGGTTTTTGTGACCGAAACCTGAGATTAGTTTGTATATATATATACATGTATAAATGAATAAATACTGGACCGTAAATATAAACAGAAACAAACAAAACTCAGGTTTCAGTCACTATAATCGTCACTATGTTACAATCCCCAGGGATCCCTAGGGATTGTAACATAGTGACGATTATAGTGACCGAAACCTGAGTTTTGTTATTTTCTGTCTATATATATATATATATATATATATATATATATATATATATATATATATATATATATATATATATATATATATATATATATATATATATATATATATATGTATGTGTAATCAAAAATCATACTGCTTGGATATCACTTTTAAAAGGGAATCGAAAAAAAGAATACAGCTATAAATTTAATCTCCCAGAAAAATTAAACTTACAGACATACAGATATAGAGTACATAAAAACTCAGGATTTTCATAAATTAATTGCTAGTTTCTTCTCTAGCAGATTAATTAACAAATGGGGCCCCAGAGTATAAATAAGCCACCTATACTTAGAGAGGAATAATGTAATAATTGATAAATTCTCAAGTCTATGCTACATTAAAGGTCTTTCTGACATTTTATTGCCCAGTGAATTTAACTTTGAAACTAATTAATAAGGTTCTAGGTGTTTTTAGGTCTCATGCATCATACTAAATTAAAAGATAAACTTAAGTCAAAAGATAAAGTGGGTGTAGTATGGAGTACCGTGTAAAGATATTCCGGGTCTTTATATAGGTGAAACACGACAAATATGGGGCACCCAGCGAAAGCAACACATGGCTAATATCAGAGCACAGTAAGATATAACTGACCTAGCTATAAATCCCAAACAGACGAACCATCAAATTAATATTTCGGAAACCAATATTCTAATATCAGAAAGCAACGACAAATAAAGAATTCTCATAAATTTATCTAACAACGACATAACATAAGTAAAAAATCAAAAATTTTGACAGATTTAAAAAACCGGGGAAAAATTAAATTAATTCGACAATAATAGGTTGGAAAAGCATATAATCATTTAAATATACGAAATAGGCCACGAGGAAGCTATATGCCACACTAATTGGCAGACTATTTTAAGAGAGAAACCATTGAGTGTTGTTTACTACATTTTTGGCACGATTAAAAGAAAAGTTTAAAACCACTGAAAGACCTAAAACATACATATAGAATTCGTCTGCTTTACTATAAATAAGCGATAATGAACTTTTATTATATTTAATATAAAAAAAAAATTATACTTACTAAGTGAGGTCTAAAGTTTTTGTTTTAAAAATTGAAGCACCAAAAGATCGAATGTAGGGGGAGATTTCACTCTTGCGTTATGTCTGGAATCAAAAAAAAATATATATATATATTTCTGAGTAACCAACCTCTCTCTTAAGACGAGGGCTTTTCATGGAAAGTTGACAAATGGCCGCAAGGCTTTGCCAGTGACGTTTCCAATTTGTCACTAAAGGAGAGACTGTGGAAAGAGGACGACTTGCGGGGTATGTGACGTTCCTTTCCTTGCTTACTCCACTTGGTATCAAAAGGGCAGAAAACTTTTTTGGGTAGAAGGGGGAAAGGGGGGGGGGGAGAAAACAGGATTTTCTTTTAATTTGTAACCAAGTCTCGTTTCTGCCCCGTCCCTTCTCCCTCAACATCATTCCGAAATGAAAAAAAAAAAAAAAACTCAACAACTACTAAGACATTTTTCTGGAGGGAGTTTTGGGTGAAGACCTATCAAATAAAGAGAAATTAAAAGATTATATATATATATATATATATATATATATATATATATATATATATATATATATATATATATATATATATATATATATATGAAACAAGGAAATGAACTGGTCGCCCCTTTCCCTGGAAAACTCATCGCCAGACAAGAGACAGACTAAAATGGTTTTGTATTACCATCAGAAATGATAAGATACATTTTTAGGTTTTTTCTTTTACAGTGTTTTCATCAAGATGATGAGGATATTTAAAAAGAACTGTTTTATCCTGATTGATAAAATACATTTGTTTTTAGATTATTATAGATAAATTTAGAAACACATCAGATGTTTGTTTATGTGTTTTGAGAATCTCAGACTCATAGGATAGTTCAAAGAAGGCTTTATTGCATTTTAAGAAGCACCATCAATATGGTACTACTTAAACAATACAGTGTTGCCTACGGACCCTCGCTATGTGCTAACTAGCACACAATTGACCTGTTTATTTAAATTTGTATAAATAATTTGTTCTTGATAGATTATTTTAAAGGTATAACTAAAAGCAATCGTTAGTTTATTTTCATTACTTTATTTGTAAGACGTTTCGATCCTTTATGTTTTTCATAAGGTCGTCTTATCACATTTTTTCGTAAATTCAGTGTAGCATGGTTGAGACTTTAATTTTATTATTTTTTTTTTTTTTCTTTCTTTGTTTTTTTATTAAAATTATTAAATTTCCTACATGAGGGTTCGTCATATTAAACAATCCGTTACATATATAAAAATTAAAAAAAGTTTATAACAATGTAGTTAAATAACATGTAGTTTAAATAGAGTGAACAATTATAACTATAATAAAAAAAATTATATCATTATATTAACATTAAAATCTATTAAAAGTATAGTGATAGCGATATGAGACTACCTCGTTTTTAGGATAAGATAACATCGTCGCTGACTTACTTTCTCGAATCGACATTATTAGCACCTACAAGACTCCAATAGACTTTGACAGAATAGCAAACAAACAGCAATACGACGAGCTACGTACGTTACTAAAAGTAGGAACGTCAGCTAACCTGAAACTAATGTCTTTACCGACCATCAGGACACCCTTGAATTGTACCATTGAAGGTGAATACATGAGGCCATATATTCCTCAACATCACAGAAACGCTGTCTTCCATAGCTGTCACGACCTGGCGCATCCGAGTAGAAGAGCCACATCAAAATGCATTAGAAAGCGCTACTTCTGGCCACAAATAGCAAAGGACAGTATTAGCTGGACGAGGAACTGTGAAGCGTGCCAGCGCTCGAAGGTACAGCAACACACCAAAAGACCTTCTCAAAGTTTGTTAAAAGAATCCACCCGCTTCGGCGATGTTCACATTGATATAGTCGGACCCTTGCCACCATCAAGAGGATTCAGTTATCTTCTGATTATGGTACTCGTAGATCGATTCATATGGTGGATCAAAGCAATTCCTCTCTCCTATATCAGTGCCGAGACCATCGCGTACGCATTTTTTGGTTACGGTCCACCTATTGCAAAAATAAGCGATCAAGGCAGACTGTTTGGGACCAGACTTTTCCAGGAACTCACTTGAATGCTTGGAACAAAGAATTAAAGAACCACCGCTTACCATGCATCTGCTAACAGACGTACTTAGTCCAGTTCAAGGTTCAAGGATAAAAAAAAAGATCACTCTGTTAATTAAAAACAAAGCTAATATAGTTACGGCTAGGCAGACAGGGTCAAGCCTGCGTACCTGTGGAACGATTCCAACTTAAACTTAACCAATAAGCATCAACCCTTAAACACTACATCCTCAAACTCAACCAATAAGGAATCCAACCTCAAATTCAACCAATACGAACTCACCTAAAAACAAAAAAATACAGACGGTCATTCACTTCGACTGTGACAAAAAAACTAAGCGATAAGATTTAAGGAAGGGCAATTCTATGGCGAAGACAAGTTAATATTTGATTTAGTATTTTTTTTTGTTAATTTACACTTGCTTTAGAGTGATTTATTTATTTTATTATTTTTCATTATAAAATAGTTTTCAGTCGAAAATATACATTCAAACAGAAGATTCTTTTCTTCTATAAAATAAACAAACAAATTTAGTGAAAGGATTTTCCAATCGGCCATTTTGATTCAAGATGGTGGTTACGGATTTGAAATTAAGTCCCCTCACTATAATTATCACCTCTTCTTCTTTCCAACGCTAAAATAAAATCATTGTATTTGGTATAGGAAATTCTTAAATGATATTAAAAATTTTCTAACATGGAATTTTTTGAAATTTGATCAAAAGGGGGAAAATGGGCACAAAGTGAAAAAAAGGGGGGATTTGAGCTAATTTTTTGAAGTTGGCAAGTTAATACTTGACAAAAGGATTCTCTTTAGGATGTAAGCATGCATAAATAAAAAATTCAAACTAAGGATGCAACTATACATGGAGGAGGAGACAGAAAAAATATCACTTTTACAGTAAATAGATGCCTTTCCAAGAGGTTAAAGTTCAAATCTGTTTCCCTAGCCTAGTATAGATGTAGTCAATTAATAAATTAGGGATGTTTACAATTTTTTATCCAAGAGAAGGAGGGAATAGAAATAAAGAAGGAATATAGAAATAAAAATATGAAGGAAATGTATTTAGAAAAAAGTGACATCTAAATATTCTCGCTTAGTAAAATAATTCTAACCAATAAAGACAAAGTTTTTATTATGAATCCTTAATATATATGGATTTTGGTAGTGTGAGTCATCGGCATGTTGTTAGTTTTTAACAACACGCTTAAAAAAATGTTCATAACAATTAAGGTTATTGATTTTTTACAAGGAAACGTCGTTATTTTTAGTGTTGTGCGTGAGGGGACATTAACATTTAATAGAATGTCTTTGTATTGGTACAGATTCTATGTGCCAAGTTTTAGCTCGATTGGATGACTGGAAAAAGGTTAATTAGCCCTTCCAAAGATTTTGACGACAGCCAGACATACTCAAACAAACACAGACAATAAAAGCGAAACTAATATAAAGGGTTTAATAACTAATGTTTATTGACGGTAGTTTGTAAATCTATCAAATTAAAAAAAATAACATACTCCGTAGCAAAGCACCGGAAACCACTTTGCCGGGAATCCAATAAAAACAATTTGTGGTAGTTAATCCCTAAATTCCAAACAATTAACCTGCAATTTGAATTACCCTTTTCGTTTATGAACTGATATTCGAGGGATTTTTCAATGAAGTAGAAATGCGAAAATGGTTTTTTTTATATCGGGAATTAAATGCTTAATTGAAAAATTGAATTAATACTGGAAACATTAACCCAAATGTGGTGCAAATAGAGGTTTTTGATTAAAAAATGAACAAACTATGTCACTATGTTATCACAACGAAAACGGTTCATTTCATTAAAATTATTATTTTTCCATATTTAGTTTCATAGATCTTATTAAATTTTATAAGAACTTAAAGATTCATTACAAATTATGACTGCCCAAGTATAAAAGACACTATGCCTTGTCTGTTTTAATACCAATCGTATTGATGAAAATTAAAATTAAATTAAAATTAATAATGACCAAAATGATATCAATCAGACGTCATTCATACAACAGATGAAGCATCTTTCAAATTTTGGGTGTTTTATAATTATAAAAATTGTTCGAAACTCAGGTAAAAATTATTTTCTCACTACAAATGTGAGCTATAATTCGGAAAAGGTGTGAAATTCCCCAATCAACATAATAACCGAGAAAAAAATGAAGTGTTTAATAATTTAATAATGAGAGATACTTTAATATTTGATGTTTTGTTTTATGAACTTAAATTACTGCTCGATTGAAAAACAATAATTGGTAACATAAAGTTTTATGGTTTTGTAGCCTGCTATGTCTTTTTTTTTCTCTCTCTCTTTAAATAGAATTAGTGAGAAAAAGATAGGAGAAAGGATAAAATAAAAGTAGTTGAATAAAATTAAATAAAAGGCCCCATTAGAGTTTGAAGTCTTCTGGTGAGGTTTTTATGAAGACTATAGAGTTGGGGAATGAGGAACGTTGCCTCATTAAGAATCAATGGGGCACTCTTAATGGAAAAGTTATTTCAATTGTCAGGGACTTTGCCCTTTTCCTCCCAAGTACCAAGGGCTTAATTAATTTGAGTTCACACCAAGCCAGAGCACAATCTGTCATAATTCAAAACCTTTTCCAACTTAAAAAAATGGAAATTAAATTTTAATTTAATGATGATTATACTCCCACTTTCTTTGCTTTCAAAATAGATAATTATAATTATTATTGTTAATAATTATTAGTTATATTGAGTGGAATGACTAAACCTTTATTATGAAATTGTCTAAAGGTTTCTTTTTTATTCATTGGATATTATTGGAATACACATTAATAATTTGATATAATTTGACAAGTATAAATTGAGATTCATGATTATTAAAAGCAGACAATGTCAAAATGGGCTTTTGCTCGAAAGCTTTATTTATAATTTATTTATTTAATTCTATTAGGTCGTGGACGTTTTAAAAATAGTTTTTGAAAACACGACATTTAGGGACCTTAAAACGCGTAAATCTATTAAAATCATCATACAATATATACCTTTTTCCTAAAATGTATTTAATAAAAAAATAATTAAAAAAAATAATAATAGTACATAATTGAAATAGATATAAATATAAAAGAAAATATGAATGACATAATATCAATGAATGGTAAATATCAAGTGAAACACTAAATTTTTATAAAAATATTTCATGAACGAAATAGAAAACTAATAAAACCCCTTATTAAAGGATCATCTTTTCACCTCCCAGGTTGAAACCCTACATTTAATTAAAATAAATAAGTTTATACCTTAGAAAGTTAAGCATGATATTCGACAGAATTTCTTAAATGAATATTTGGGAATCCGATCTAATATCTAATATATCAGTACAAGCCCGCTTTATCCCAAGTTGTTCCACGTCGACGAACAAATTACTAGACAAGTTCATCCCATTGTAGAATTGATTTGCCGCAAGACATTTAAAGAGGTAGCGTTAAAGAGAATGTGTGTGAAGGGTATTGAAAGAGTGAGTTTTGACGCACATATTCGTCTCTCATCTTACACGTGTACAATAGGTTCGTTCATGCGCGAATATCCACGAGTCGTGTGTTGTTGGTGTAATGCAGGAGAACCACTTGATTCCCTTTCTGTTTTCTCTCTATTTGCATGACATCTCCCCTTCAACTAAGTCTGAGGGTACTTCTAACAGATTATTACATATTCCTCCTATGGTCTTTGGAAATTTTCGAGATAAAACCTTAGCGTATATTTTAAAAGCGGGTTTTTTACGTGTAGAGATTAACGTTTGAAGGTACTTTTAGAAGTAAATCCCTCGAGTGGTTATAAAAATCCACTCTTGCATTGTTTCATACAGCAATGCTAATCAGGTTATCCATTAACATAGGGTATTAAACCAAAAAAGTTAAACAGCTTTCAAATATACAAACACCACTTAAATATGCCTTTAAAAATAGATATTTCATAACTTTACTTGATATGTATATAATAATGATAATAATAAGAGTGATTTAAAAAACTATATGATAAAAAAAAAATGTGCGACGCTCTCACGCATTAGAAGTGAAACTTAAGTTCTAGAATGCATTGCTCTCTTTCATTTTTTGACGATTTTATTATTTGAGGATTAAGAAATGGTTATGGGAAATTTAATTGGAAAAAATGAAAACAATGTTTATATATATTTTCATTTATATCATCAAGTATTGTCCCGACAACGTCGACGCACCTCGATATGATTTGTTATTGCTAGGCTAAGGCAAACACATTTATTCCAATAGAAATAAATGTTTGTTTTGATTTGCTGGTCTTCAAAAAGATATAATAACGACTTCCGTTACATTACTTCAAATTCACTCTACCGCCGCTAAAGAAGTTTCACTTAAAAAAATTCTATTAATAGATATCATGAGAAAACAACAATAAAACGTCATTTTATCTAATAAATGCAATTTTAATTATAAACATTCAATTATTAATTATGTATTGCTATTTTAGATCCTAATTACTAATATGTATTTAGTAATTACAAAACTATGGGATCAGCAAAGTTATTATAAACAATGTCTGTAGCAGCCCCCCTCAAGACCCCCACTCCCCAGAATTGTAAATCTTTATCCAGTTCTCTGCCTAATAGTCCTACTGTCAGCCTGCGATCTCAAACACCCCCGCCATTTTGTTTATATATCTCTCACTGACTGGACTCTCATTTTACATTTGTTTATCTGTTAACATATTAATTCTAATCGAATCTTGCTTTATGGTTTATATTGTGAATATTTTGAATTTGTAAATACAGTCCACCCTAGACAAATTGAAAGAGCATTTCGTTATTATAGAAACTTTTAAGGTATTCGGTCTTACGTCCGTCATATTTCTAGAAGTATGAATTTACTTTCAATAAAAAATACCTGATTAAAGTAAATTTAATTACAAATTAATTACCTAGTACCTAATTAACCTTTAATTACCTACTTAATGTCTACTAAAGTTAGACTACATATTTGTATGTCTAATAAAGACTATGAAAATAATGTTTTTCGAAAATGAAGGATACGAGTTTGACAACGTACGTATAAAAATTACTACTTAAAATCGCTAGGGGCTGATTTACATTTTAATTAGTAGCAAGTGCATGTGCAAGTGCATATTGCAAGTGTCTAGTTGTAAAAATATAAAGGGCGTGTCAAGCTATTGGAGGGTGAATTAATTCTTTACTAAATCAAAGAATAATTCAGTGTTGCCATTGTAACCATGTTGTAACCTTCTCTATGTTCAACTCAACCTCGTTCTTATGTGTGTCGGAAGAACGGACAAATATATTTATCTTTAGTTTTCAGTTAAAGAAAAAGTAATATATGTTTATTATTATACCCACAAGCGAAAGCGAAGCTCGGATAAACTACTTTCCGGAAAAAATATTGTTTCCAAGCGCCTTATCTTTGAAAAAGTTTGTTGAGTGGTAGAATACCAATTATTTTAATTCTAAAATATCGGTCCGATAAATCGAACACAATTTTCTTATTTAGATATTGAATGCTTTATTTAAATCACATAATAACTCAACTAATTGATTAATTTTTAAACATTTAACAGGTTAATTTAACAGGTGGGTGTTTACTTTAATTTATTTTCATCAATATCTCGGGAACTTGATTTTTACCAGGGACAAATGGTAAAATCTGTATTATAATGGAATGCACTTTAGAATTTTTTAATGAAAATCATTGGAAATGTTTCCCTAAATCATTTTTTTTTTTCAAGTATTTTTAGAGTTCTAGGGGATAGCACTCCTAAACAGCAAAAATTCATTTCTCAGTTCTCAGCCTTGGGGTATAATTTTTCTGAACCTCTATTCCAAATTTCATTAAAATCTGCGCATGCGCCTGCACAGACGCTAAACAGACCATTTATTAAAAATCAAATATTTGGACTCAGGGAACCTCAAATGTGTATTTCCATAAAAATTTTATAATCAGATTTTCGCCCCATCAAAATAATTTCTCTCAATATAAATATTACGTATAAAAAAGTAAATGTTTAAAGACACTCATTGCCATAATTTAAATGAATATATAAATTTAAGAAACATTATTAAATGCAAGTTGCTTATATTAGGTTTGATCCATCCAAGCAGTGTACTGTCCATGGGATCGTCACGGGCATATACGCAATGGATAAAAGCCGTTCCAACCCGACTTGTGAAAGTGTTTCGTACCGTCCTCCAAACTGTTCCGTTTACTGTACTGTACGGTCCAAACGATCTGACAATACCAAGTACTGGTTTGTATGACATGTGCAGTTATGTCAATCGTCACAAATGTCAACAGGAAGGTTCTCTAACTGTTAGGTTTCCTTGAATGTTTTTAATACGGTGTGAATTATATTCCTAAACCCGTTCCAACCAGATATGATTTTATTACAGTACAATGTTAGCGCATGCGTATAAAACCTGTAATACACAATTCCCGATCGATCCGCGGGACGATACAAACGACGCGACGGTACAAATAGGGGGGTTGGAACAAACCTATAATGTAGAAAGTTTATGTTATGTTATAAATAAAGGATAAAACGGGCAACACTGTTATAGCAAAATAAAAATAAATTAACAAAGAGTTCAACCAAGTTAAATTTAGTACAAAACATGCACTCTTATCAGGATATCAGATTGATTTATACCAACAATGGAAAAGCAAGCGAAACAACAATATACTTTAAACCCGGTATTATCACGATATTAATTTTATTTAGATTAGAAATCTCAAATTAAATTTGCTGCTATAGTATTGAAGTTTATTTTAATTAATCGGTAAATTTATACCCTTGCAAATGTTTCCTTTTTAAAACTGCTTTATAATTCCATAATTAACCTGATAAGCTAACAGGAAAATGAATGTATGATTAATTCTTTCACAACCTGATTATCTGTTTTTTTAAAAATTGAGGAACTACCCAAAGTATGATTAATTGCTTACTTGATTGGTTTTATTTTTTTTAAACCGTTTTACACTGATAATAAACAGAGTAATTAAAATGAGCCAAAGGAAGACATAATTGATTATATCACTTCTGAGACATTTTAATTTATACTTCGTACTATCTTGTTTAAATGGTTTCTGATTTTTGAAACAATTTCCTGAAATTTTTAGGTTTAGGAAATTATTATTTTATCTGACGTTTTATTTAAACAATTTTAATCTTTACAAGCTTATTGAACATAAAGCTTAAACAGGGATTTGAAAACATTTTGACTAAAACTAACGAAATATTTTCATGTGGAATCACTTAATTTATATTTATTTTTGTCCTATATTAAGTAAAAGAATGTAATCGATAATAAATGTATGAAATATACTAAACAAACAAACTTTAAAGTGATAGAATAAAAAGTTATAAATTTCGAAAATTCATTTGTATTATCAACGACATGGGACAGTTAAATAGACAGAAATGCATCAAATACCAATTTGGGAGTATATAATATTTATTAAAGAAAAAAAAATCAATTTACCTATTACAGTTTCTGCAACATATTTGTCTCATATTTTTTTTTTTTTTTTTTGACTGTTTTAAAAAAAAAAATCTAAATTAAATAATTTAATAAGTAACAACATGAATGGGTGAGAAAAAGGACTAAATTCTAAGAAAATAAGCTATTTGTATATTTAGGAAGAATATTAGACAATAATGATACTACAATTACTAGATTTATTACTGGTTATTAATAGTAGAGAGGTGGGTAGACGAGTTGCTATTGGATGAAGAAAATATAAAACTTAAAGGATAAGTATACAGATCAGCCGGCAGTGGAGGAATCGTACGGAATATGTTCTGCCGGCTATTACTTATGGGCATGTAACATGGGTCTTAAGGCCCCCATACACGATCAAACATTTTGCGCAAACCTGATATCAGCAAATTCAGGCCATACATGGTCAAAATGTTTGCACAAACATTTTGACCGTGTATGGTGGCCTTTAAATAGGAGAACAGAATAATCAGAAGATACAAATTTAACATAGAGTAACAGTGGAGAGGAGTTTGATAGGAGTAACTAGTAACTAGAATGATAGGAAAAACAATGAATGGCTTAGAAAAAGGACAGGATCAGAAGATATCTATAAGAAGATAATATAGACAGGGTTGTTTTGGTAAGCAAGTGGATATAAGTGGGACACACGATAAGAGCCAAAGATGAAAGATGGTCTGGAAAGGTATTAGCATGATGGCCAGAAGCAGGAAGAGAAAATGAGGCAGGTTTACTAGTTAATGGTATGAGGAAATAAAAATAATATGCGGAGGAGCTACTTGGAGAAGGGTAGCGGAAGTCAGAAGGATGTGGAGTAGAATAGGAGAGATATATGAAGAAATATGGCTTCCAATTGCAAACAAATGAGGTACTTCTTTGTATTGTTACTCACATATGTTGTTTTAGAATAAGAACGACTTTGAATAAATAACTATTAAGAAAAAGGGATGTTTAGTGCAATGTACTCTGGGACAAAGGAATATCCCACTCCTGTTTTTATAAGAGGAGTAACAGTCTGAAGAAGAACATCCTGTACACCTACTTTAGATTGTTACTCCCCTCTGGTTTTTTTAAAAGGGGAGTAACAATAAAAAGAAGGACCACATATAAATCTTTAAGAAAATGAAAGAAAAACAAAAAAACCAATTTACTCTAAAGGCAACCACAGAAAATTAATGACCATATAAATTAAATGGTTTTTATTATGATTATTATAAGCAACTATATCTATTTTATTTATTTATTTAAAACTCCACTCAAATTTTATTCACCGTTCTTTGAAGTTAAAAATCAAGAGCACTTATATTATTAGGGTATATAAAAGCTCCTTATTTCGTTTAAAGATATTTAAAAAATACAATTTTAATAAAATGTTAATAAAACAATATAGTTATAGAGGGAGTACGTTGTTTTTTAAACATTTTTAATAATTTAAAAGAAAAGTACGAATTTATGAAATTAAATATTTTATTTTAATACATCATATAAATATCTCAATTTTTAAAATGTGATTTCAAACGTTTTTAAACAGGTATTCGTAATCGAAAATATTTTGACTAAAGTAAATTAAAGGATGGAAGAGAACAGAATTAAAGCCACATATTTTACATAAATTTACATATACATAGCTTCAAATTAATATATTATATATGAATTTACAAAATATTATTCGTAAAATTTGATTCTGAAAAAGATCTTGTTTCCAAGCATATCTTTAAAAAGCGTTTGTTAAAAGGTAGAATACCAATTATTTTAATTCTAAAAAATCGATCAGATAAATCCTACTTAAATTTACTATGTGAAGCAAAAATTTTAATGTATAATAGATGGAGGCCCAAACAATGATGCAAGTTTATAAATCAGTTCTGGAACCAGTCTTAATATCATTTAGTAGTGAGTGGTGGCCGGTGTAAGACTGGGAACTGAGCTTGATCGCTCAAAAAGTGCTTAAAAAGTGGCTGTAAAAAGTAGGAGGGATCGTGTCCCTAGTATAAAGGTGTCCTTAAACAGACGCATGTAGTTGAGGAACTAATAAAAAAAGGAAATGCAAATAGGGTGGTTCGGGCCCTGATCAGGATAATGCGAGGAAGTCGAAGTAATTCATGGAGGCAAGTGAGACACAAAAACGGAGGGACCAAGAGGCTGACTGAGGAAAATATATGTGGACTGTATAGAGAGGAGATCGAAAGGAAGAAGGAAACATCGGTTTCCGAGATACGAGAATATTAGAGCGGGATCGACAAGCCTACGGAGAGTTGCAATCGGAACCCTCTGATAGAAACTTCCACCCTAATACTGTCACCATTACTATTTAGGGAGGAAAAGTTGACCACATGGTACTCGCTTATCCATAGGAGATAGACAAAAGAACGCAAACCACAGACCAAAAGAGTTGTTTTTGGAAAATTGTTAGTTTAGAAAATTTTAAGCTAAACTTAATTTCTGTATTTCATTTGGGATATGATTTTTCTGAGCATTTATGATTAACTTCAGTTTGAACCAGTAGTTTAGGGTCCATGCGTCTGCAGAGAAGACTGCATCAAAATCTAAAATCAAATTTATTCGCTTCACAATAATTAATTTGTTTTCCTCCTTAGTTCTATCTAACTTCTATAACATATCTCAAATTACAAGAAATGAAACCCCATTTAAAGAACTCGGAGAAATATCTAAGCTTAAACAGAGTTGTAACACTGTAACACCTTATTCCAGAATTGTAAGGTTCGGGAAACTAGGTATTAAACCAAAAATCATTCCTGCAATACTAACTTCCAATCCGGGGCACGTCCTCCGCCAAGTCGAGCACAGCAGTACGTAATCGAACGTTGGACCTTCCTCTATTATCCCATTAATGATAATTAAATATATAATTCATTTTAAATTAGATTTCATAAAAAACTGAACCAGAAATAAAAATTTCACACTTCTACCCATATTAGCTCATATATAAGATATATGAGCCTAAAGTTTTGTTATTTAAGCAAAATTCTATGGCACTTCAAGAAAGCCAAGAAACTTGAAACATTTTGTGATTTGGTAATTATGCAATGCGAAGATGCTAAGTTTTATACGACACTGCAACATTTTATTTAAAAAAAAATATATATATATATCATAATATAAACTATACAGAAATATAAATTAAATAACAGCATGGTGCGTAAATGCTATAAGTCAGAAAATTTGTTAAATTAATAAAATAAAATTAAAATTTGTAAATAATAATTAGAGTCATTTGGGAAATAAAAATTTTGAGTTAGTGAAGGACAGAGAAAAGAGAGGGGGTAGACAAACAACGTCATTTACTTGTACCTACTGGATAAATTAGACCTGATAGAACTTACTCGAAAAGAGGGAGACCTGGCTAAACCTATAAACTCACAACTTAACGTAAAAAGTTGTGACTTCATAGGTATATATATATATATATATATATATATATATATATATATATATATATATATATATATATATATATATATAAGGCTGATAAAGTACGTATTTTACGCACTGAAAAGAATACTCAAAAGAGGCGAGTATTAGAAATGCTCTATATTCATAATAATTTATAGATCGGATGTTGCTGGCGTTAGTGACTTATACAAACACCTTCTGGCCCCTGGCACTGGGCCTTATCACTAATTTTCCTCTCCTCCTTCCTCAATTTTCTTCTTCTGTTATTTTCCTTGTCTTTTATTTTCCTCTTCTTTTATTTAATTTATTTACTCCCTCCTATATTTCTCTTCTCATTCTTCCTTGTCCTTCCTTGTTCTTCTGGTTCCCCATGATTTTAGACTTTCTGGTACTCGCCTGGGCCGCTAGATCGTACCACCTGTTGGCTCAAGGTGTCACTTCTAGTACTTCGTTCCTCCACTGCTGGGGCGCTGATCACAGCTGTCACCTTGCACTTTGTTTACGTTTTGGAGTCAGGAGTAAGAGTTCCTGTTCAAGTTTCTTCAAAGTTTTATTGAATTTCTCAGTTTTTATTTACCATTCGCTTATGCTCTCCTTTTTTAAATTTTTGTAATCACTTTTCTATATACTCATGTAAGTTTTTTATTACTCTGTTACCTTTATTTTTGTTTGCTTTCTATCGAGTAATTTTGATCTTCTATCATTTTACTCTTTTGTTCTCTAGCCTTGTCGCCTTCTTTTTATAAATTCACTGTGTTTATGTATGTTACAGTTGCCATGACAAAATATTTGAGTTGTCGAAACGTTGGCTAATGAAATTATAGTTGTTTTTCTTAATACCTGACCGTCTCCCGAGTTGAGTTGTAGGAGTTACTTCTTCTTATCTATATATCTTCGGTCGAGTTGAGTCGCCTGGCGTATTCTTTATATATATATATATATATATATATATATATATATATATATATATATATATATATTTGTGTGTGGGTGTGTACATATAGTATTCGTGGCTCACATGGTAATGCCAGAAAGGGTTATTTTTTAATTAATTTGTAGCCTCCGGGATCCAAAAATGAAAAATGATTCTTTAACGAGGTTTTAGTTACGTTTGATTGACGTTTGTAAAATTGTAGATGGGCACCATACGTTCCATCTGTCCATAAATCTCTCCAAGTTGCCGCCCGTCAATACCATTGCTTTTAACCAGAATCAATATGGTGCAAGAGGGAAATAAATTTAAATCAATTGGTACAGAAGCTACCCCCTTTTTTTATTTTCTTTCTAGAAAACCCGATATAATTTAATTAACTTTTTTACTTTCTCCTATATGCTTAGAAAACTCTGAGAGAGAAAGTATTGTGATAGCGCCGAAAATAGATTTTGAGATTAAGGTAGATTTACACGTTTTAAGTTGCCCTTCGTCTGGAAGATAGGAATGTCTGTTTATCATGTGTCGTTTCTGCAGATGCGTGGAGCCTAAGCTACTGTGCTGAACAGAAATTTAACATACATTTTCAGAAAACCCTACCCCGAAGGTTAAATGGAGAAATTTATTTTAGCACTAAATTTAGAGTCTCGAAACTCAAACAAACCATCGTATCAAAAATATAATAAAAAAAACTGTTAAGACAATTATAATTTTAAAAAAAAATTGAAGGCCATTTAAATAAAAATGTATCTATGTAAATCGTTCTCCTAGGGGAAACCTCGTTTCCGGGATATTTATCAAACAAAATTTGTTCCCGCTGAAATCGAAATCAAAATGTAAACAACCACCCACCTAAAACATTAATTAAATATGTATAATAATAAATTATTTAAATAAAATATTATAGTATTTTAATTCAGTATCACTATGCATATGAAAAAGTTTTGTTCAACTTATTCAGACCGATTTTTTAAATGCCTAAAACACTAAAAAACATGAATTATGAGTCGGGATTGCTGAAAATGTTAATAAAAATTTTAATAATAAAAATACTTTATTTATTTTCTCTACACCTATTCTAATATACACATTAAAATAGGTTCAGTAGATCAGGCCCAATGGTCCTGCTAAGACCACAGGCGACAGAAGAAAATGTTCTATATCATACTTATTTAGAGAATATCATTTAGTTAATTTCGATATCATATAGTCAACCAACTGCTGCAAAATTGAATTAAAAAAAAAAAAACAGGACGAAAAAATGAACTTACACACACACACACACATACTAATATAACGATCATGATGTAAATGGTAATAAAGATAATAAAAAAACAATAGTAGTATATACAGAAGTAATCTTCAACGAAGTTATATATGTTTTTTTTAGTTATATTGTTGATAAACGCAATTTAAAGTAAATTCTCCAAATTAGTAGAGGTTAAAAGGTTTCTTACGTACAAAACATGAAATGGAGTGATAAAACGGTTCGTTTATATAGTTAGACGTCATTACAGATAATATAATAGTTATCTAAGAATATCTTTTGAGGGCTTTACTGTTTAAAGTAACAAAAAAGAAGCATTCAAGAGTTTCGTTTCACCCAATTCTTGGTTCAATTTCCCGAGACCATTCTCCCACTCTTCTCATCCTTTTACACTCTTATCCTATTCTTTACCCAATTCCCCTTTTCAGAGTGGGATTCCTCGTGCCCGTCCTCACTCTTTATTCCCGACACGAGAGGTAATTTACTGCAAATAAACCCTGGGGCCCCGACCATTCTAACTCGACTCGTGAAGCCTTTTTCCAAACAGATTCCTTGATTCTTTGATTCCACCCGTCATTCCCCAGGGAATGAACTTACTACAGCACTGTGAACATCACTCGTTTAGACTCGTACTACATAGAAGAACGTAAAAAAAAAAAAACATCATGATTCGAATTTCCTGTAAGTATTCCGGAATGTAGATTTACACTTATTACACGCACATTACACGTGTTTAGAATACGTCGTTACACGTGTACGTACGAATACGTGAATTTTTTACGTCTATCATAGCTTTATACAAAGCCCAACTTTATATTTATAAAAATAATATTTAATTCTTCCATTAGCATGGAAAGAAGTAAATAATAATTAAGTGATCTCTGCCAAAATTAAAATTACGTCTCCGAATTGTGCTTGTATAATCTTATTCGAATCAAAAATAGTTATACTAACGATTAAGAATCGATATCTATTCATTTCGACATATTATCATCTATAAATTACTACGTCTCCATGGGTTTTCAAAACCATTTCGAAAGCTGGTTTGGCATTCAAAACTCCATGGGAACGGTGATTTCAAATCGATCTGATTTCAAGGTCATATTTTTAAGGCAAATTTTTGGTTTTATATTGAAACTGTTTTGAAAAAAATAGCATGGAAACGGGTGTTATATTATAAATGAATTAAAAACCGGATTGAGACCTGCGCAGTACATATTATAAGTAGAGATATGATAACCTGACTTAACTATAACTAGTCAGGGGATTTACAGTTTTCAAAATTGTTGTTAAAACTGTTTTGAAAACTCCTCATGGAAACACTTTCGGTTTGAAACAAAACTGTTTTTAAAAACTCAAGGAAACGTATAAAATAGTCTATGATATGTATATTTACATCTACACATTTTGACACTTATAATAGTAAAATATACTGGGGAATTATTAGGGACAATATACACGCACACAATCAAACACAAGACAGATAGATCGTTTTGACTCTATGGTCATATATAGAGCCCACACGACTACTTTTTCCCAATATATTGGGAGTTTTTCTACATATAATTCTATCTAGCATCTATAATTTAACCTATTTAAAGAGCTCAACGAAATATGTAAGCTGAAAACCGGAGAGAAAACAATAGGTATTAAATTATATTCAGGATGTGTCGCACTTATAAAACAAGTAGTGCTGGAAGAACACTTAATTACTGGAAGCCGCAAACTATTTACAATGAACAGAATAAATAGTAGTGTGGTAATATAGTTGAAAACATTAAAGCACTGTAAAACCAGGAGAGCTCGGCAAATTCCCAACTAACTTTCTCACCCTTCCTTGTTCTTTTAACACTGTCCATCCCTTGACCTTCTAATTTGGAACTAAACGTGAAGTAGACGTGATAAATTCAAATGCTATTTTTACTTATCATAATTAAGTTCGTTGCTATCATTTTCAACTTCAACTATTATGTACTAAATCTATTTATCATCCCAGTAAATTATAAATAATGTATAATTATTATTACTTCCGATCTTACCGAAGGTAACGGAAGGTATGTGATCGTTCTGAAGAACAAAAAATTGCTATGTCTCCGATTTCAAAAATTCCAAGAAAGAAATTCGTTTTATCAGGGAACTTTTTTTTAATTATTATTAATACTTTTATTAAATTTTTAAAATAATAATACATTAATACATTACATACATTACACATTACAAGGGATACCAATTTAATATATTAGCGCATCAAAGGTTATCTCTCCACTAGAGAACACACACAGAGAGCAAGTTGTAAGAACGTTTCGACTCTATGGTCATACGAGCACGACTATTTTTCCCTATCTTGATTTATCAGAAATACCATTTCTATGGTACATGTATAATCTAATGCAAAGGATGATCATTTTCAGGAGCCTGAAAGTTACCCAAGTGAAGGGGTCGAAGTATGGCAAAAATAAGAATAAGTTTGCTATTTTTACTTATCGAGTTTTGATTCTAAATACTTGCATACAACAATTGAATAAATTATTACCCAACTGTAAACTCGGATTTTGTCAGTTAAAGTTAAATCTATAACAAATTTATAATCTACAGCTGCATTGGTAACTATTTCAAGATTTCTGAGTCAGGAATTATAACTATTCTTGTTAAAAAAAAACTGTATTTTTAAAATTATTATTGTACTGTTTAGAGTTGGTTAGAGGCAATTATAACTTTTAATATACTTCATATAATAGTATATAATATTACTAGGCTGTGAAGTGAGTTTTTTCTTTACCGCGGCAATTTTGCTAAATTTATTGCAATTATTGCAATTATATTAGTAAATATTTCCAAGGTAAAGAAAAACCACTTCACAGTCGTGTAGAATATGCTATTTTTTCCGAGGTAGCACACAATGAAAAAACTTTAAATATTAATCAATATAATTACAACAAATATTAGTACATACTTAAGATTTTGAGAAAAAGAAACCTTAAAAAGAGGTTACACTGTAAAAAAAATATAATTAAAACGCATTGACATCTAGTGGAATTTAATCGTACTAAGAAGCATTTCTACAAAGATTGCAGCTAAAAACGTCAGTTTTGATAACTACCCGTAGTACAAAAAACATTTTTTACCTCCTAGGAGGTAAACAAATTTTTCTTTACAGCTAGGAGTAATGAAAAGATTTATTAAGTCCACGTAATGAAAAAATAGTTATTTATGCACCTAGGGAGTAAAGTAAGCCATTATTCCCTGAGCGAAAAAGTTGGTTCTTGAGGCGAAGCCGAAGGAACCATGGTCCCTAAATCCCGAGGCGAAGCCGAGGGAATTAGACTCTTTAATTCCCGAGGCGCAGCCGAGGGAATAACTCTAATTAGCTCCCGAGGCGCAGCCGAGGGAGATAATTATCGCGAGGGGAATAATGGCACTTTACTTACGAGGTACATAAAATATTTTATCTCCAGTAGGAAGAAAATACACATTTTCGTCCATTGCACAGTTTTTATTCATTATTTTAATAAATAACAATAATTATTAGCACTTTTAATAGCAGATATAAGAGATTCAATATTAAAAACAAATAAGAATTGGAATTAAACTCAAATAGAAGGTTATTTAGATTCAGGTTATAATAGTTATAAACAAAGATAAACATGGTCAAAAAAGCGCAGTGCCGCCAACCTGATTTCAACACCTTCATTACACTAGCCATTCATTGTCTACTATTTATAAAATAATTAAGTTGCAATCTTTACTTTTTTGCCCTACTTTACTTTTTCGCCCTACTTTTACTTTTTCTCCCTACTTTTCAGTTCAGGGATGAAAAGACCTGTTTTAGTCCCTCTAAACTAATTCAAAATCATAACTTTTTTACCCTACTGGAGATAAAAGATTTTAGCTCTGTTTTTAAGGCTGTGAAGTAGTAACTTCAGAGCCTTAAAAACAGAGCTAAAAATACCACGGAAAATATATATTATTGATTAAGATAATAATTATTATACTTTCAGAATTATTATTTTCATAGATTTTTTTTTCCGCCAAATGATATAGAAGTAAGAATAATGTGAAGTGAAATATTTTAGAATCGTCTTGACTCTACACCAATCTCAAATCACTGTAAGTTTGTTTAAAGTCTGAAGAGACTTTTCTTGATTCAAAGGATTTTGACAATGAGGAAGCTTAATCCCAATTCAAACAAAGCCTAAGACAAAGGAGCGGCACAGACACTCCTTGATATGACAAAAGATGACATTATTTACAGTCGAGGTAATAGTGATAAGCTTGAGGTAGTATGTGCTTGTAGGGAGATTTACCAAGCAGAGGAATAAATAAAAGATATGCCGCTGTAGATTTACCGAAAAAAAAGAAGGGAAAGAATCAATAAGAAGGATTCTCAAGAGGTCCTTGGTAGATCTTTTCAACAGCAGGAGGCGGAAAAATGTCTCAGAGGGTGAACGGAAGTGTTTGCTCTTGGGATATGACAGATATAGAGTATGCTAGAGAAGGGGACGGAAGATAGTCGTTCTGATGACGTCAGCTGACCGAGTCACGAGACTTGAGAGTACTCGATGCGATAAGCCTTAGCAAAAGACTCTTCAGGAGTACTCTATTACAGTTTCCTTCAAGTAAATACTTTATGAGCTGGACGTCTAACTCTTAAGACGGAATAGTTTAATATAATGTGTGATAAAGTTATAAGTATGAGAAGACCTGACAAGTCTTGAAGTCATTGTGGGAGAACAACGTTAAAACTATTTATAAAAGCATCATTTCGATTAGGATTATAAGGGAGTGTGTGTCCAAAAGGATTTGAGAGCATATTTCTTGAACCTACAGCCAAACAATGACAAATGAGGGATTGATTGTGAGAGAAAAATGGTAGAAATATTGAAAATTAATAAATTATAAATTATTTTTATTCAATTCTGGAGTAGTTATAAGTTGTAATGATAAAGTCAAGTACAAAAGTATGTACCTAATGATATCAGAAAAAAAAAAATGTTTAAATTGTATTTATAGTATGTTAGGCATTAAAAAAAATTAAAAATGCTTTTATCTTGGGCTGATTTCTGTCCGCCATTTTGGATTTTGAATGACGTCACTTAGCATGCCATTCAAACTAAACGTGTATGCAAACTTTCAATTTAAACGGTTGAGGACAACTGCTTTAAAATTCAGTTGCAAGATTTGACCCGAACATACATTCAAACATTGCAAGTTAAATAAAAGCTTGTAATAAAAAGTACATATATATATCATAAGTTAAATGACCATTACATGACTTCAGCAGAAATGACGAGAATCAGGAGATTCTAATAAAAAAAATTTCAAGAATATAACCAGTATAATGTAATAAAGTTTCTAGTCTGTCAGCTTGAGAATGACCCAAGGAGGAGAAAAAATTTGCAAAAGTGAGCTTTTATATTCCTTAATAGACCCAAATACTCTAAAATGTACAATTTACAATTACATTAACAAAATTTACAATTACATACTGCCTGAATAAAGTGCCTTATACCATATAATAAGGGCGGCAAAGTCAGTATCCGTAAGTGACATGTTATCCTGGTCTTTTGAGTATAGGACGTAAAATAAAGAAAACCAATATGGGTGTGAAACTAGTTTTATTATTCAATGTATGGTTTATATATGAATTTAAACAAATGGAGCTACAAGGATTTTATTATTGTTATTTGTTTATGTTTTTTTTTAAATAAGACTAAAATCTTGTATTAATAAATTAAAAATCAGTCTCTAAACCCTGCATGAATGCGATCATATATAATTATTTATCATTCATAACATGTTTACAAGGTATTTTCTAAAATGCGGACGGAAGGATCGATATACTGCAGTTGAAGAGTCAAATTAACTATAGGGATGCCTTTAAACTAATAATAATTTTAAACTTTTATATCCATTTCTTAAAAAATATAAGACATAAATATGTATAACAATTACTAGGGCAGTGTGATTGTATTGAGGTAAGAGGAGCAAAATAAATTTATTTTTAATATTGCTAGATTAGGAAAGCAAAAATATATTTATATTCGACTAATTAGCTTAAATGAAGACGTATAGCTTAAAATGGAGAGATCAAAAAGTTTCAGTTGTTGATAAACATTATGTAAATATTACCCGATATTTTCATAATATGCTACCCTACATTACATGTAAGTATTGTGGGTCAATCTACTTGACAACTATACATTTTTTCTGAATTTTTAAAATTCTTTCACCATCAAAGTAAGATAATTTTAGACTAAGTCTAAATTACTGGTTTCCAAAATTGACTTTAAAAATTATATTTCTACTTATTTATAAAACAATAATTAAGCATATATGACATATAACTGTGGGGTTGCACCAAATCCCTTCAATTTCTACCGTATCCAAGATCCTATAAGAAAAATAACTGACGGTCCCTCCTTTGTATACAATTTTATCCTTCATAACGACCTAAAAGTACAATTTGTCCAGATACAAATTTTTCCATGATTCTTTTCGACCATTCTAATCCACTATACCACAGTCTGTTTTCCCGGTCCATTCCTGACTATCCTACTAGACGCCTGAACAGACAGTGGCCACGAGACCTTTTAGATAACTGAAATAAAAATAGCTGACGCGTTAAATAGTTTTCCTTCACAACGATCTAAAAGTGCACTTTGTCCTATTCAAATCTTTCCATGATTCTTTTCCGACCATTCTAATCCACTGGTCCACAGTCTGTTCCCAGTCCATTCCTGACTATCCTTCTACACGTCCTGAAAAGACCGTGGCCGCGAGACCTCTTAAAGAACTGAAATATATTTTATTGGAACGAAGTTCCTTATGGCACGTTCTGGAGCCCGGGATTGAATCCAAAAAAAACGACCAAAATCACCGTCACAAAATAACCGTCACAAAATCACCGTCACGAAATCTACCGATGACGATAACTTGAGTAAAAGATCACCGAGTTAGTTGAAATTTGGTACACATGTTCATTTTACCAATGCCCAGGCTGAGTTCGTTGGAAAACGTTATCCGCCCAAACGTTCACGCGCAACGCTCGCGTAAACGTAAGCTTCAAAAAGGCGGGGAAAAATGTTATTATGGAAGCCTGTTACTTGACTTGTTTATTTTTGTTATATGTCAAAATGTCACGTTTTGTAAATATCGAAAATATAATCACGGCCATGTTAAAAGTAAAATTGATCTGTGGTGACGCTTATTTCAATATATTAGGTATATTATTATAATACTGCGTATTTAATCCAAGAAAAAATTCTAACTTCATCTATTTAATGAGACAAACAACTTTTTTAAATATTTTTTTTTAGTAAAACGAACACCGACACTGTTATGAAGTGATAAAGATCGCTAAATTTATTAAAGTGGGTCCAAACGTTTAAAATAAAGAAAACAACGTTCTAACGTAAAACGATTTTAATAAAACTTCTTACACATTGTATAAAGTACAATTGAAACAGGCATGTAAAATTTCAACCGGATTCAAGCAGAAGCTTTAGAGTAGGGAAGAGATATATTTTATAATATTTTAAATTAATAGGCCGGGTAGGTAGAAAACAGTCCTATTTCAATCCAACATCCTTTAACAAACATACTCCTTAACTATAAACTCATCATGATCAATGTTTTCCTTATATTCAATATATATTTATAGTAAGACGCTTGCTTTAATAATACAAATACTGATTTTCTTTTAATTTTTCCTTAACTCTTGCTAGGTAGAAACAGTTGGTTACTTTAAATTTTGTCTCTTTTCTAACTCCGCCATTTATAAGTAGTTAGCAATGTATACGTACTTAACAGTGTTGTTTTATAATTTATATTTAATGAAAAATGTAAGGAACTTTGTTCCTACCGGGTGTCCCGCGACACCACACGTATTTTTTATTTTTTTTATTTCAATTTCTGTGCATACTTACGAGTACATATAATAATTCCGGCTTCTTCAGTGTGTCCTATCACTGGATGGTTTCAAGTCACACATTCTTAGATCTTTATAGCTTATAACAATTATTATGTATTGCAGTTGCAGTATTCAAATTTCCCCACTCTGTCTATAATTGTAATATTACTATTGTCATAAAGATACTGTTACCAAAATAATAATGAATAATATTGTCTTGGAGAATTCTTGGTGATATACAGGGTGACTGGCGTTATACGTGAATAAATGAAGTAGGTTGTTCTACGTCTCAGGGGATACAAAAAACACTATATAAACCATGGGTCAAATATTAACTGTTCTCCCATAAATTCAAATTTTATGGTTTTTTTTAGATCGCATGCCTTTGCTCATAAAAACACTATTTGCTCCAAAAGTATAAAAGCTAGAACAAAATGTTTGGTTTTGTTGTAGAGCTGACAAAATTTCCTATAAGGAAAGAGTAATTTTCATTTATATCCTCTCAAATTTCATGACAAAAAATGTATACAAATGTTATTTTTAAGAAAAAATTAAAAAATATTTTTTCTTTGAGGTTCCATAACTTAGAATAGAACCGAGATTAAACTGTTCGGACTTCAGGAAAAACTGTCTTATTTCCTAAATTTTCGATCAATATTAATATTAATACCTATTTTAGGGTGGAATTTTTAGTAAACTTCGCTGAAAGTAAAACAAGAAACATGTTTATTGTTGTTTTTGTTGAAATATTGGTGAGTATACTAAACCAGTCTTTTTTTTTAATATGTTTTTAATTATTTACTCACCTGTTAGTCAAAAATAGCAACCATAAACATGTTTCTTTTTTACTTTCAGCGAAGTTTACTAAAAATTCCGCCCTATGAAATAGATATTAATATTAATATTGATCGAAAATTTAAGAAATAAGAAAGTTTTTCCTGAAATCCGAACAGTTTAAGCTTGGTTCTATTTTAAGTTATGGAACCACAAAGAAAAAAAAGTATTTATTTTTCCTTAAAAACAACATTTGTATACATTTTTTTGTCTTGTAATTTGAGGGAATGAAAATTAAAATTACACTTTTCTTATAGGAAATTTTGTCAGCTTTACAACGAAACCAAAAATGATGTTCTAGCTTTTATACTTTTGGAGCAATTAGTGTTTTTATGAGCAAAGGCACGCGATCTTAAAAAAATCATAAAATTTGAACTTATGGGAGAATGGTTAATATTTGACCCATGGTTTATATAGTGTTTTTTGTAGCCCCTGAGACGTAGAACAACCTACTTAATTTTTTCACATATAACGCCAGTCACCCTGTATATAGAAGTGTGCACATAGTATGTAGCTAAGAGTAAACAAAGAAACATTTACTATTGTGCTGAAGCTTGTACTAAACCCTTTTCTTTCAACTCAGTCTTTCTTAAACAACAGTTTACCTCTAGATAAGATCGTTTTCTTCAAGCTTGTTCAGCAAACAATCCTTTTTCAAGCTAAATCCGTATTACAAGAAAAGGTTCTAAGAAACCAACATGGAATAAACCTGGGTGTCTAACAACATTCTGAGATAAGATAAGAATAAAAAAAATCTTGTATAATTAGAACAGAGCAAGAACGGGAAAAAGAAATGTTGCAACTTAAAAGAAACTGAAAATAAAATATTACTTAAAATTTAGTGGGACAATTAAATATATATTTTTCGTAGTAAGGCTTAGTGAACAACGAAAGGAGTTAAAATTTGGCTCATTTTTAGTGTTTTTCATTTATTAGTTTTAGAGTTTTCGTAGTTAAATTTTATTATTGAACATCTCATTAAAATATATTATAAAAATAATTTTTCCTCGGTGCGGAATCGGGACCCGGCTTCTCTCCACACGCGTTTAAGGTTTTTTTCTCAGGAAATAGATTTTTCCCGGAAATACGGCTTACATCGTTCAATTTATAATTGAATGGACTACATTTTAGAATTTTTTAATCATATTTTCGTTCATATTTTGGTTCCCATTTACGAGAAATATTTTTTTTACTTTCTCATATAACGAGAAAGTACCTATTGTGATGGCGAGAAAATTCGATTTTTAGATTTTGATGAAGTTACACGTATAAATCCGTTGAAAACCAATTGACAATTTTATATGTGAATATAACGCTGCATCTAACTTAGTGAATTATATAAATAAAAATAGCGTACTTTGATTTGTCGAAATATCAAAGAAATACGTGATCTAGTGACGAGAAAGTGCATCACAGCTTTTTGATTGACTATCAGCTTCCGGGTAAGCAAAAAAAGCAAGAAGATTTTCCTTTCCTTCTCTGAACAGTTCCCCCTCTCTAAAAATTGATATTCAGCAAGCGTTGTGTATTAGGACTCAAAACAACAATTCTCAAGGAACAATAACAACCCTATAAAATAACTGAATAAAATAACCAGAGAATCACTTGATTAGAAATAAAGTGAACTTTATTTACATAAATAAATTCCTTACTGATATATCGTCATACAAAACTCCAAAGTTTTCACAATAATAATTGATAGTTTTTAAGCTCATTTTACACGGGAGGTTTTGAAGAATAAGCTTTGGTTTATCGAAGATTTAAATTGATTGAAGGGCTCAATTGTATGTAAGCCTACAGTCTGTCCCAAATGAGTTTTAGTGCGTTGGTTGCGCGGGAAAGTCAAAAAAATCGGTCCGAGACACCTTAGATAAACTTTCTCATATACGAGTTCATATAATTCCTTAGCTCAGTGTTTTTCATTTAACAATTTTCGAGTTTTCGTGGGTACAATTAATTATTATTGAACATTTTATCAAAATGTATCATAAAAATAACTTCTCCTCGGTGGAAGCAGCCCTTGTTTTGTTTTTTTGTACCAGTGTCAACTAATTTTACGAAATAATATCAGAATACCAGGTATTTTTTGCTCTTAAGGTAGTATAAAGGAAAAGCTTATAATAAAATTTTTGTTTTTAAACATTTATAAGGTAAACTGTTAAATATTTTTATAAAAACATCTTAAAAAGAATATTTTTTAGATATGTACTAACCCCTGAGAGAGATGCTGTCATCGTTGCTGTCTACCCTTTGTCTTGAAAGTATGATGCCTCAGAGCTCTATGTTGAGATCTAATTTAATTTATAGTTAAGAAAGGACGGATGAATGTGTCCCTAAGGGAACTGTACCGGACCGGCTCTAGGGCGAAGACTAAAGACTGAACCTGTAGCCTAGTTAGAGTTAGTTAGCTCTAACCCTTTCTCCCTCTACTCATAGACCCCACTACCTAGAACTGGAGACACTCTTATAATAACATTTATTACAAAGATCAACAACCACTATAAAGATAACATATAAATATAAAATAGTCAAATTATTTTATATCTTATATTAATATAAGAATAAGTATAATATATGGAAATAACCTAAAATATAGCTTTTCTTTTTACTTTCTCATTTAAAAAGAAAGTATTGTGATGGCAAGAAAATTTGATTTTGAGATTTTGATGGATTTACACGTTTTGAGGTCCCCTTAGTCGAAAAAAGTCTGTCTGTGCAGACGCCTGGAGCCTAAACTACTGGGCGATTTTTACGAAATTTGGCATACATATTTAGAAAAATCATATCCCGAGGCGAAATCGAGGAATGAATTTAGGCTCCAAATTTCGGGGCGCTACCCCCCAAACACTCTGAAAAAACGTGAAAACCATAATTTTTTTTTTAAAACGGTTCCGACGATTTTTATTAAAATGTAGTCCATTTAAATAAGAATTTCCCCACTGAGGAGAAGTTAATTTTATGATACATTTCGATTAAATGTTCAATAATAATTAAATGTACCTACAAAAAGACGAAAACTATTAAATAGAAAAAACTGGGATATGTAATTTAATTAATAACTCATATATGAGACAGTTTGTCTAAGTTGCCTCGGACGGATTTTTTTGTTGTGTCTTCAGGGTGTTTTAGTAAAAGAACTTAATAATTTTAATGCAACATTTCGTCCCTAATTTGGGACATTTTCAAGTAATTTACTCCTTATTCCTTGTAGGTAATAGAGTCTATTCATCAGTTATAGAAGTAAGTTAATAATTACTGCTCAATTTACTGTCAATTTTGAATAATATAATTTTGTGGAAATTATATCTTCTCAAGAGTCGTGATGCAAGGACAGAGACTACACTATGATTCTGAACTTCTATAGCTGATTTAGACTCTATAATCTACAAGGAATGAGCATCAGTAAATTGCTTGCAAATATCCCAAAGTAAGGATGAAATATCGCATTAATTTTTTTTTTTTTTTTTTTTTTTTTTTTTTTTTTTAGTAAAACACTCGTGAAGACACAAAAAAAGAAAACATCATTGAAAATTAAAGGGGACAACAACCAAATATGGACAAAATATTGCTGAATATACGTAAACATTACATGGTAAGCTCTTTTGTAAAGCTAATCCCGATACGTAGGACGTAGGTACATTTTAATCCACCATGTTCGGTACCACGACCCTGCCGGATTAGCGATTTTGACGAAATATCTGTAAAACAACTCATATAATATATATATATATATATATATATATATATATATATATATATATATATATATATATATATATATATATATATATATATATATATATATATATATATATATATATATATATATATATATATATATATATATATATATATATATATATATATATTATATGAAAAAAAATTAACCCAATCTAACAAAAACCAAATTTGATATAATTTTTTTAAAAAAGTGAAAAATTTATTTTAAAACATTTATAAATAATTAAAAAAGGAAAATGTTTATTAATTAATTTAACTGACCCTTGACTTTGTGGAGTTTACGTTAAAAAAAAATAAGTGTGTCGTTCTTGGGTTAATATTATGTATTACTGATAAAAGTGCCATTAAAAGTTATTCTTTCAAATTACTCCAAAATCATGTTTATAGAATGAAAAAAGGCTCTGCTGTAGAAATACAACTACTAGTTCATAATGGAATTCACTTTATAAAGTCGAGTTCAAGCTGGGATTATCAATCACTTGAATTAGATTAAGTTAAATTATTCAAATCCAGATCGTTTCTCGAGTTGTTAAAATGTTAAAAGTTTTTAAATAAATTATAAAGTTTAAAGCCATCTTTGGGTTCGATTACAGTTTTAATTATAACCAAGTTGCCAAGGGGGCCTTAATTTATTTAAATTAAAACCTAATTTGACTTAGTTTTAATATGATTTAACTGCTTTTAATAAATTGTCCATTCAAAGTATTTAATGATTGGAATAAAATAATTATAATTTAAATAAAATATTATTATGTCGTAAAGGATTTGAATTAATTAAGTCATTACTTTATAATGTTTCTTTTTAAAAAAATTACATATTTTTGCTGAAGTGAAAGAGTTGATAGTAGGTCTTCTATAATACTTCCAAAAATTAATACGAGAATTCTCTCAGTAAAAGAGCGACAAAAAGGTGTGTGTAGTAAACTAAAAAAAAAATTTAAAAAAGAAGGTATTTAACATTCATAAGTTTACCTTGGTGCCAAAGATAGTATAAAATTCAAATACAACTATTGACAACTCATCTAGATAAAAATGTAGATAATTTAAATGCGAATTTAACCATATAAGTGGTCTTCAGGGAATAATCTAGCTTCGAACATAATAGTCAGGGTGCCAATCAAAAAAGTGGGAAATGAGGTATACATAAAATGTTTTTGTTGATTTTGGTTGTATTTAAGGTGTATTTAAAAAATCCGATTGATGCCACTCTGTCACCCTTGAGCAATTTGAGAAATTCAAGATGGCGGCCAATATGTACAAAATTATATGCTTTTGCGATTTTATTAGAATTTTTACAGTCATTATTACCTTTTTTAGGTTCATTGGAGACTATCAGCTCAATCATAGTACCATATTTGGTTAATGGACCCACAGGCCGGGAAGGGGAGGGGGGGGGGGGGGGGGCTTGTCCCCCTCAATGTTAAAGATTTAAAAAAGAATTTTGCTGAAAAACAAAAATAAAATATCCAACCCGTTTTTACTTTTCTACATGTATTTTATTATATTAATTGAATAGAATGTGATCGTTCTGAAGAACGAAAATTTGAAGCTATGTGATCGTTCTGAAAAACGACAATTTTTATGTCTCTGATTTCAAAAATTCCCAGACAGAAATTCGGTTTAGACATCAGGGAACATTTTTGGTTCCTTGTCTGTCTATCGGTCTGTTGCTCAATTTTTGCGAACCAACATATCTTAAAAACTACTCATCTGATATTATTGAAATTAGGATGGTAGGTCATAATTAGCCCATTTTTGGTCCCATATATGTTTAAACTTCTGCACCCATTTATTTCTCTTCCACATGCGCACAAACATGCGTAGTTCGATGTTAGTCGTTATTACTATTTTTAAAATGCAGTAAATTTGCAGCAGCATAAGTCCAACCGGAACTCTGATCTTCTAATAGATTCTTAGATATAACACTTCAAAAATTGGCAGTTTTTTTTCCAAAAAATTGAAAATTTAGGTATTGCTCTCGTTTCGGGCCGAATATCGGCATAAAACCGCTCACCTACGAGAAAAGTAAGAAGAAATGAAGTTGCATCAAATTTGATTGGCTTCCTTTTAAGCTTTTTCTGCTGACTTAACGAATAGGCGGAACCGGTGGCCGTTTAGGGTGTCAATGGATGCGTCCCCTCCATACAGAGAGAAACAGACCATTCTCTCCAGATTCGTCTTTCATATAGAACGCCCACACAAATCTAATATTCATTTTTTTTTATTGCACCAGAACTATTGGGCCTACAGCCTTCGTTTGTACTGTCAAGAAAGCTAATTAAATTTACTACAACTTGATTTCTTATAAGAGAGCGGTTTAATGCCGATATTCGGCCTGAAACGAGACCAATACCTAAAATGTGATTTTTTTGGGGAAAAAAACTACTACTTTTTGAAGTGTCATATCTCGGAAATTATTGAACGTTCAGGGTTGCCGTTGGGCTTATGCTGCTGCAAATTTACTGCAATTTAAAAATAGTAATTACGACTAACATCGAACAACATAGTAAACGAGTTATATGACAACAACTGAAAGAAGCCCAACAATTTTTCACTTTACTTTTGCTACGCAGCGAGCACATGTTTTTCGAAGCTGCATACTTAGGATCACATTACCCTAACTAGTCCTTACAAATTATCAAATAATACTAATACTAGCCCATAAAACAAGTAAAACAGGTAAAAAAAAAGTTATTATAAATCCTTTATATCCATTCATTCATTTTGTAAGGGTAAATTAAATAGATAATTAATAAAATTTAAAAATTAATGTATTAATTA
Source organism: Gerris lacustris (assembly GCA_951217055.1). Taxonomy (NCBI): domain Eukaryota; kingdom Metazoa; phylum Arthropoda; class Insecta; order Hemiptera; family Gerridae; genus Gerris; species Gerris lacustris. Next base: position 19,547,189 of record OX578280.1, on the reverse strand, counting down.
ATTTGTTAGAATATTTTTTAGTTAGAGTCTATGTGCAAAGTTTCAGCTCGATTGGATGACTGGACGTGCTTTTATTAGCCCTCCAAAGATTTTATGCCAATTAATTAATTTTATTTTTATTACTTTTTAAATTAAATTAATTAATTCATCTTTAAAAAGATAATTAATTAAATTTAAAAATTAATCATTAATTTATTTAATTAATATAGACATACGAAACATTTCTTGTTCCGTGTCTGTCTGTTGGTCTGTCTACAATTTTTGCGAACCAACAAGTCATAAAAACTATACTTATCCAATTTTAATGAATTTTGGATGTTAGGTCATAATAAGCTCATTTTTAGTTCTATATAAGTTTCATCCTTATGTGCTCATTTGCTTGTCTTCCACATACGCACAAACATACAATTAATTTCACCTATATCTTCAAAAGTATACTCATATGATTTTAATGATATTTGGGTGGTTTGTCGAAATTAGTCCGCAGATAGTCCCAGATTAATTTAAACCGTCTGCGCACAAAATGCGCAAACGGAAATTTTGCTCAATTTTTTTTTTAAATTTTGCTCAAATGAGAATTTAATTCATCTAAAAAATCAAAACAATTTTGTCAGATATAAAAAACGGGGAAAATGAAATAATTTTGTGACAATTATGGGTTGTAAATACATAAAATCATTCAAGTATCTACGAAATAGGACGCGAGAAAGCTGTGTGCCACAGCAATTGGCAGTTTTTTTTGTTTTGTTTTTTTTAGTGAATATGTGTGAATTTTGTATTGAAGCCTTGTTTGCGGTCATGGACACCCTTTTGGGGCCCGTTCTTACACGTCCGGCTAGTTTACCCTCTTCCAGTAGTTCAATCGAGCTGAAACTTGGCACATAGACTCTCTACCACAAAAACATTTTAACAAATTAATTAATTTTTCAATTTAATTAATTAACTTTTTAAAAATAAATGGATTAATTAAATATTGAAAAAATTAAGTAATAAAAATAAAATAAAAATTTAATTAAATTAATTAAATTGAAAAATTAATTAATTAATTAATTTGTTAAAATGTTTTTGTGGTAGAGAGTCTATGTGCCAAGTTTCAGCTCGATTGGACGACTGGAAGAGGGTAAACTAGCCGGATGTGTAAGAGCCTCCTATACTGAATAAAGGATGGGAATCCTGCTTTTATTAAAATAAATAAAACAAAATAAAAAAACATACAATTTTTATTCAAACCCATTCTAGGCACTCAGATTCATGTTCATTGACATCAAAAACCTAAGAAATGATGTATCGCACGCCCATATTGAATATAATCAGAAAACGTTAATTTTTCAGTATTTATTTGCCGCCATTTTGATTTTCTGAAAATGCTCAAGGGTGACAGGGTGGCATCACTCGGATTCTTAAAGTATACATATTATTGAACAAAAAAACGAAAAAAAAATTTATGTATACGTTAATTCCAGGTTACCATAAAAATAGCCATTTGGCACCCTGACTATAATAAGATAATTACAAAAAAATAAATGTAACCCAACTGGAAATTTAAACCACAATCTTTACCTTTTTGGTGGTTATTTACAGCTACCTATTATTAAAAATTTGTAAAAATGGTAGTAAACTTAATTGTGTAAATAAGTTGTTTCTTAGATTGAATTGCAGTATCAGTGTGATGTGTATGAGAAAATTTGTCTGAGTTTGCGAAGCGATTTATTTTATTTTGTTTCCTGAACTGTAATGGTTTTCACGAACTATAGTTTGCATGTAGAATGTAGAATGTGTATATTGGCGATGTATATCGATATGTATGTATATTGACGATATATATGTGTGCATAGAGGTAAACAAATCATTTCGAGAAAAGTTGGCACAGATTATTAAATTTTATAAGTATTTATCTTTTATAAAAAAATAAAATGATTAAATAGATATAATATCATTTTTAACATAAAATAAATTAACAAATATCTTGGTACTATTGAAAGTAAGAAATAAAACAATTCCCTGAAGGAAACGGTTAGAGAAAGTAGTATTAACGTTTCCAAGAAATACATGTCTAGCCATAACATTAAGCCATATCAAAACATTAGGTTGGTCTATAAAAGAAACGAATGTTTTTTTGTATATATAATTTATATGTTTTTAACTAGAATATTGAAACTGAGTAATGCAGGTGTTCGAAAATTCTAGGAAATCACTCACTCGGATGTATACTTCTTTACCTAATCTTAACATTAAACTCTTCCAATTTCCAGAATTGTCCAGATTAAATTACAAAAATATAAAAAGAACAAAAAAAAACTAACATTTTAATTCGTGCTATTTCAAATTGACTTAAGTATTTTGTGTGTAATTTTGTTTCTTAGTGTCCCCAGCCTCTTAACGATCTTATACCTGGAAGTGGTGTTCGAATGAAACCATTATTATTTATTTAAAAAAAAAATACACTCTACTTCTAGTATAGTTCTACATAATTGTGAAAGACATTTATTATTTTTGGAACGAAGTTCCTCATGGCACGTTCTGGAGCCCGGGAGTGAATCCGAAAAAAACGACCAAAATCACCGTCACGAAATCTAGTAAAACCTCACCGAGTTAGATGAAATTTGGTACACATGTTCATTTTTAACCAATGCCCAGGCTGAGTTCGTCGGAAAACGTTATCCGCCCAAGCGTTCACGCGCAACGCTCGCGTAAACGTAAAGCTTCAAAAGACGGGAAAAAGTGTTATTAAGGCAACCTGTTACTTGACTTGTTTTGATTATTTTTGTTATATATGTCAAAAATGTCACTTTGTTTTGTAAATCAATAAAATATAATCATGTAAAATTTCACCCTGATACAAGCAGAAGCTGTAGAGTAGGGAAGAGATATATTTTATAATATTTTAAATTAATTGGCCGGGTAGGTAGAAAACAGTCCTATTTCAATCCAAACTCCTTTAACAAACATACTCTTTCACTATAAACTCATCATGATCAACTATTTTCTTATATTTAATATATATTTATAGTAAGACGCTTGCTAATTATACAAATAATGCTTTTCTTTTAATTTTGCCTTATCTCTGCCAGGTACAAACAGTTCGTTACTTTTAATTTTGTCTCTTTTAAACATATTAAAAAAAAAGTTTTCACGTTTCATTTTATTTTTTGATTTTTTGTCAAAAAATCATATTTATTTTCATAATACATATCTTGGAAACTAAATTTTTCCAGGAAAACGACTTTTATGGTAAAGATTCGACATTATAATATCTTAAAAACTACTTGTGCGATTTCAATAAAATTTGGATGGTACGTTATAATTAGCTCATTGATGGTCCCATATAAGTTTTAAACTTCTGCGCCTACTTTTTTCCCCTCATACATACTTTGATTTACACTAATAACTGAAAAAGTATCTGATTTTCAAGAAACTTGGATTGGATGGTTTGTTGACAGAAGCCCGCAGATAAATTTCAACAAACTCCGATTAATATATTTTTCTAAATTGGTACTTTTATTCATGTAAAATATCAAAACAACTTTGACAGTTTTAAAAAAATTGGGAGGGGGGAATTAAATAAATTAGACAATGATGGATTGTAAAAGCAATAATTACAAGATAAAAAGAACTTTCTATATACTACGTTTTTAAATTTTCTGTTGAATATATTATGTAATGTTGATAATATAATTGTCATTGTTATAATATAATGTTAATGAAAAAAAAAAATATAGTTCCGTATTTATTTACTTCACATAAATGACAACCACAACCATCTGGAGAGCTGATCTTAAACTTATAACAGGACAAATCTTTGTACAACGGATCTCCCCAACACCAAATCTAAAGCGTGCCATCGATATATTTGAAATATTATAAATAATATAATCGATAAATAATATAATCGATATTTCCTGTTTTGCTGTCATTCAATGTTTATTTATCACAAATTTGAGAACCGTCAAAATGAAGATTGCCTAAATATGGGATATGGCAAAACAAATAAAATAACTTGCGGATTTTTTCCGAACTAACTTTCCGTACAGCAAAATTTGCTGAAAACCAATTAAATTCTGCTGAAAGATGGCTAAAAGTATTAAAATAATGCATTGTCATCGTGTTCTGAGCTATGCTAAAAGTGTCAAATGTCTAGCTATTCGGGAAGTTAGTTAGAAATCGATTGCCAGATTTGTTCCGGACAAACAAACAAACAAACAAACAAGAAAGCAAGCTAATTATAACGTAGTAAAAATTCATTAAATGAGCCACACTGATTGGTAGACTTTTTTAAAATGAAATGGCACAGTTTTAATAATGCCTTTATTATTTGGCTGTTTTGCAAACGAGTTTAAATTACTTAAGTCACTTTTCTATTTGAGGTCGTCGTGGGTCGGTTTAAGGTTGAGGGTGATTGCAAAGTTTGAGTGTCTAAGTCAGCGCTATATGAAGCCCCTAAAGTCTCTAGAGGAAATGTACCCCTAATTCCTGACAATTAGGGGTACTTTAGGCTTTAGACCAGGGTGTGATGTCGGTTAGCTTGGGGAGGGATTAGGGTTGGTAAAATGAGATTGTGGTCTGAGGAGTCTTAACTCATTGCCTTGTTTTAAGGAGAGCTTCAGAGATTCTCTTAGAACATATTAGGGTCTTATCCGGTATCTGGTTGGTGATCTTTAGATTAAACCCAAGTAAACTCTGATAGAAACTTCGTCATATGTTTTGGGAGAAGGGGACGAAAAACACGGACAAACTTCATTAGTGCTTATAAACTGGGGTAGAACAGATTTCTACGGAGAGAATGATAAAAATAAAAATGCGAAAGCTACCCTTACAAGAAATATAATTAAATATTATTTGTCCCACGATTGAGGACTGAAGAGGACGTTTTTTAATACCTTTCGAGAAAATGAAACCATTAAAAATTATATTTTCTTAATTTTTTGTACTGGGTCAAATTCTTTGAAAAATTTAAAAATTGAAATTTAAAAGATTAAACTACTGTTATTTTTGGCAGTATCGGAAAAATAATATTAGTAGATTACCCTCTATCTGTATTTTGCATTAATAGATGGTATTCAATTAGAACACGTTATCTCCTTATGCAACATTTCGTCTCCTCTTGAGGCATCTTCAGGCCTAAAAGAATATTACATAAGGTGGTAACTGTTGAAATATAATACCCTATAGACATTCGTAAAATATATTGAATAAATAAAAAATGTGGTTCAGAATCTCAAAAACTCTTCTTAAATTATTTTATCTACGATTGATACGAAATATAAACATTATATCTTAGTTTAGATGCGTAGAAAATGATTATTTACGTACTTGTATTAAAAAAATAAAAGTACAAAAAGATTGAGCTTTCCCAAGTGAGCCTTTTGAGTTGATGTTTCGATTTTTCTTCTTTAAAAAAAAAAAAAAAAAAAAAAAAAAAATTTAGTATTTCGTAAAGCAGGTTTTAAGGTCGATTAAATATGATTGTTATACTCAGATAAGTAGTAGTAGTAAGGTAAATGTACTAGTACTAGACGGGTAGGACGAACCACTTGTTCGAACCTAGCAATTAGGCCATATTTTAGGCCCATTTTACTAATCCCGTTGCAGCTACTTCACACATCATACCTCTGTGCAATGTACGGCCGAAACGAATATGGTTTGATCTTTAGTGAGCCATATAAATCAGATCAGAGCCATATAGATTCGATCGAGGGATCGAACCCACGACCTCGTGCCGTATTTAATATAAATGATGGCCGAGCAGACGTGATAAATAATTTATCATTGTTTGTGTATCGAATTTTTTTGTGTCATAGTTTTGATGTTTAATTTCTTTCAGCCTACAAAGGAAAGTGAAAGCTTTTATTTTGAACTGGATGTCATTTTCTCCGGCTTCAAATTATTTGTTGACTTTAAGTTATAGTAATTTATTTTTTCTTAAATTTATTTACATGTCCATTATTTTAAAATATTTTAATTTTAATGAAAAAGATTATTACACTTAGAACCTTCTTGAAAAGTGAAAAACTAAAAAAGCAAAATTTTACAGTTTATTGGGTAAATCCTTAATAATGGATAGAGAGATGTGTCACAGGAAAGGCTTTTGACTACGGTACCAACTCTTTAATAACTCCCTTCTGAGGAGAATCAAAATAATTTGTGATAATTAGTCTCACTAGTCACCACTTTTCTCAAGTTATAATGAGCCACACCATGAAGCCAAAATTAAAAAATTTCCACAAGTAATTCGTAGATCTTGAAACATTAATTTGGGATTAAGTAGGTCATAGTACAATTAGATTAATTTTACTTCTATCCTTTCTATTATATAAGGATAACACGGATGGTTTGGATTTACATACTGTAGAACCTGGATTACCTATCTGTCTCCAGATTCACCGTCTTTCTCGTTTAACTATCAGGAACACCTGACGAGCGCACTCTACTTACTTCACTTCACCTCCATGCGTTCCCCCTCTATGCACAGCACAACCTACCCTGCGCGTAAACATGAAGGCACTACCTGTTAATTATAAAGCTCAAAAACGTGCCTGGATGTTTTAAGATATTGTCAAATCTTGGTTTGACGAAGTTTTTGGGCACCTAGTCAAAAATAAAAAAAATCGGGTACGGGGTACATCGGAACTTTTCCTCACTTCAGAGGCAACTAAAGTGTCCTCTCCTGCTACTTCGCAGCGGAAGAGGACTTATTGAGGAGGTTTTTTTTTATTTTTAATAGCTATATTTTATTTAATTATTTGAAGTTTGGCGGCAATTTGACAGATGTAAACAAACTTTAACGTCATCAAAATTATCGCACTTATAAATAATTATATTCACTTATAACTTTTAAACTAATTAATGAAATTTGATCGGGTTTTTTTTATATTTGTTCCTTAATTTTTTCCGGTTCCAACGATATGCTATATATGTCAAAAACCTATTAATACTTTCGGTATTATTAACCGTCAAAGTTTAAAAATTCACTTCAAAATGGCCGCCAATATCAAAATGAATTTGGTGGGCTTGTTTGTCATACAATGAGGTACATTCGTGCTAAATTTCAACTCGATCAGGACCATAATAGATTTATTTCGATTTTTAAAATGTTTGCTGACTCAGTAAACTGGGTTCAAGATGGCGGAAAAAGTTGATTTTCCGGGCGGCACAACTACAGGTAAGGACTGATTTTTCTGCCAAGTTTCAACTCTCTAGGTTGAATACCTTGGGCGCTACGATGATAACACACATACATACACACACACATGCATACATACAGACGTCATGTGAAAACCACTCAGGAGGTCTTAAAAACACCTAAAACGGATAATTCCGTTTAAATCTCGAAAAAAAATTTTTTGGTGAAAACAATACTTTTCCTACTATAGGTAGAGAGGAAAAGTAATAACGCGTCACTTTTTTCTCTAACATTTTCCCCATTCTAACCCGAACCGTCATTTCGATTCTCCGTAAAGGGTCCGGTCCTGTGCTTGACGGTTAATCGAGGTCCTATGTGGTTTTGGGGATCTCCACAAATTTAATTTATAGAAGTTTAATCGAAGAATCTAATAAGTAACGAAACTCCTCTTATAAGATAATTTATAATAAGCTTTTGTTACAAAATCGACACAATAACGTTCCTAGAAGTAAATCAAATGGAAATATGTGTATTACTATTCCTCATAGTTTAGGCTGGAATGCTAAATCACAAATCACTTTACACTTCCATCTCCTATATTACCTCTAACGCTATATAAGCTAAATCAATTCCCCCTAGTGGTGTCACATTCATCGCCTGGCTAAAGCGTTAAGCCAATTAGGGTTGGAAGGCCTCGGACATCGCACTCAGGAGTCCTCTACTCTACCCTACTCTGAAGACCCTCTCGTCCTATAGTACCATCTAACTCTATATCCACACTGGCTTGTGCAAGGGGGAGAAGTCAACTTCCTACCCTACCACTTTTAACGGATATTAATCCCTACTGGAAATCAATAAAGCACAACCGCTATATTAATATTAGCCTGGAGTTCACTGTAGGTGCAATAACAAAGAGAGCTATTTTCTCTTCGACGTAAAAAATCACATAATAAACCTCTAGAAAAAAAAGCAACTGAATAACTCAAATTAAAACAGAAAAAACAAAAAATACACTCCGAGAGGATATTAAAGTAAAACCTCTTCATTGCTATAAATTAAACAAGCAACAGACTAATATTGTTTTTCACCTTTTATATACTTTAATTTGAACCACTATAAAGAGTTATTTAAAACGTTTAATTTTAAACTTTTAATATTAACTTAATGATTTGGTTATTAACTTAACCTGTTTAATATAATATTTTTCAAAGATGGTCGTTGTATTCTATCTGGAATCACTGATTGGTTGGAAATGGAACGAAGGGTTATCAGTTATCATGTTGGCAAAGTATGTTTATTTGACTTTGAAATAGGTTTATAAGATGAGAAAGTATTTTTGCATTTAAATTTAACTAGGTTGTCAAGGTATCATAGAAGAAAGCTAAAAACTCCTACTGAATTCATTTGGGAAATTTCATTTTAAAGACTCCTTTTTCCTATATCTGGAGTTGTAATGAACTTCCTGGTCAAATATCGAAGTAGGTGTCGTATGACTATAACATTATAACTTGTGGGCCATAATCATGTTTACATATTTTTAATTTCAACTAATAACTAAATAGCGTAATCTATTAAAAATATTGAGTGGAACACTAACCAAGACCATTATTATTCTATATGGAGAATTTCTTTATCAACATAGTCTGTGAATCTAATCACTTAGTCTTAACATATTTAGTGATGTTATGGACTTATATTGTTGGAACACCCAATAAAATACTGATGCACTGATGCAACATACTTGATTTGAAATATAAACTGTAATCTTTTATAACTGGGCGTTTAAAGTACTACTTTTCAGTAAATATAACTTATAACTGACAATAAATAAATAGTTAGGAGGATTTTCTAACTAAATGGCAGATAAAATTGATTAGAAAAAATAGGGACACAACCTCTCACAAGAACTATAACAGAACAGAACTGAGCTTGATATTTTTATTTGACTAGAAGATAACAATTCAAAAATTAACCTCCTGGTGGGTGTGGAACTTCTATAATAAGTGAAAAAAAAATTGGGGTGCTATTAAAAGGCCGCTTGTATTCATAGTTCGGATTGTCTTATCAATGATAGAGCAGTTGATTTTTATCAGTTCATCATAAATCATGAGACCACATGGAACAAAATGAAATTTCAAAAAAAAACACAACTGAGAGCTCTGTTATTGGTGCCTGATGTCGGTCTCGGCTATTCGCATATTACATTCCTCATTCCTCTATCATACACCAGTCCAGAGAAACTTATTTAATTTCTGCAATTGCATTCGAATGGACACTCATATAAGAGAAGGGAGAGACCATGACAAAAGTTCCTTATTTATTATAAATTTTATTTAATATTTTAATTTTTATAAATTGTAATCTTAATTTTTTTTTCCTGAAGTATTATTTTATTTTTAAGTTCGTTATGCCGCTCCCGGGCGTATCGTCCGAAAAGCTAACTCCATCCTGGATGGATAGAGTGCCCCCCCCCCTCCCTAGATCCGGTACTGTACTGACACCAGCAAATAATGTGATCAGTTTTCAAATTTAAAAAGAATTTGGACAGTAGCTAAGTTTTTATAGATTATTTAAAAAAAAAAAATAAATAAATAAATATAATAAATAATAAAAAAATAAAAAAAATGCTATAATTCATATTTATAAATTAAAATAGTTAAATGAAATAAAAAAATAAGTCCTGTCATGCAGCATGACTTAATGAGCAAATTTTCAAAGAAATCTGCATATTATTGGCTTATGATAATATAGGAAAATTTTGGTTTAGAATTTGGATGGGTGAAAAAAAAATGTTGTACACAGGGGTACAAGGTACAAAAGTCAAAATAGTATAAACAATTCAAAATGAATGTCGTTGGAAAGCTCTTCAAGAGTACAGTAATTGTGGTTAAGTAAACTTTTGTCATATTTTCATATAAGGGGGGGGGGGAATGGAAAAACGTGTTTTTATGCTATTTTTGACCCCTAAATTCTGGCCAACGAACACATCCTTTCTTTTGATATTATTGACATTTTAAAATTTGTTTGTTATTTTTAAGTGCATCCAAAGGGGAGATATCGTCTGGAGTGACACATACATATATACATACATACATACATAAAAAAAGTGTTAAATTTTAGGAATCGATTCAGAATGGTCTAAAACGGATTTCCATGGAGAAAAATTTAAAAAAGTCGCATTACAAAAATTTTGGAGCCATTGCAATAGCATAATTTTCTTTGAAAATTCTCTAAAAGATTTAATTATAATCTGGAAAGTTAGAATTATAAGCAAAACCCAAACATTTAATTAGTTTAATGAAAAGGTCGGGGAGTACACAATTATCCTCGTGCTTTTGAAATGTTTCAAAAGTACTCAAAACCAAGTTAATGCTTTAATCGGGCAAACTCAGAGCAGCTCGAGTTATCTTAGAGTGGAATTTAACTTTCTAACATATTAAATAGGTGAGTGAAGTGATCGATTCATTTTAAAAAGAAGTTGGGATTGTCGGAACTAGTTATTCGCCTTTTTGATCCTTCCCTCAATTACTTTTCTAAATGCTTTAAAGAAATTTTTGTTCAATCCTTTCTTGAAAACTGGTTCTTTAGATAAAACAGCATGTTACTTAGTTCTAATCTATAGTAAGAGAAAAAGTCAATATCTTCTTTCAACAAATTGTTTGCTTTGTAGGACGGCTACTTATTGGTGGAACAAATCTACCGCTTATTGGTTGCCTTGTGAGCTTTCCTAAGTAATTGCTCTTTAGGGATTAGGGATGCCGTCATATATAGGATTATTGCAATACAGTTGATTACCTGCTCACTACACTCTCTGTGTGACTGTGTTAGTTTATAAATTGAAGATACTGTTCGTATCTTCTTTTGCTAAGTATGACTTGAGTTTAGCCTCAAATTAGGACAAAATATGCCTAAATTGATTTAATTATTACGAGTTTATGTGAATATGTCCTTTAATCATTTACAATTCAATGGCACTCATTAATATTGAGTTTTCTTATATCTCCTTGTCCCTAATTTCTATTAATTATATTTTTGAGGTTTAGGTAATTTAGGATAAATAATTAAAAGAATGTTACATTTCAAAAACGGCTGTATTTCGGCCTATTGTGGCCATCTTCATGCCTTAGATTGTAAATGTTATCATTATTTTTAAAACGGAATATGTATCACCTTGATGTTCGTCACTTGGTCCCATAAACTAAATTACATAAATTATAACAGTTAAAATTAATTCAAATAAAATCGTTATAAAAATAATTAAATTAACGGCATGGTAAACTATGGTAAACCTACCTGTTGATTGTCTGTTAACCTATCTCTTTAATGACCTACTGTTAACCTATCTCTTAAATGACCAACTGTTAACCTATCTCTTAAATGGCCTACTGTTAACCTATCTCTTAAATGACCTACTGTTAACCTATCTGTTGATAGGTTACAACCAGGTTACCATAGTTTACCATGCTGTTAATTTAATTATTTTTATACAAATTTTATTTGAATTAATTTTAACTGTTACAATTTATGTAATTTAGTTTATGTGACCAAGTGACGAACCTATCAAGGTGATACATATTCCGTTTTAAACTTAATGATAACTATTTTTACATTTTTAATCTAAGGCATGAAGATAGCCACGATAGGCCCGATATTATAGCCGTTTTTGAAATGTAACATTCTTTCAATTATTTACCCTAAATTACCTAAACTACCAAAAATATCATTAATATTGGTTTAGAGATGAAATAGTAAAACTGTAATCAGTTAAAAAACATTTTAACATATGTTCTTGAGGTAACCAGTTTAAATATTTAAATAACTATTTATTCATGTTTTATATTATCTGAGTAAATTGTTTACATTGGTTTAAAAATGAAATCTTAAAAATTTTAATATATTTAAAATCATTAAAAACATTAGTAGATTTTAATCTTCTAGGATAATTAACTTGGACGTAGGTTTTCAAACAACCTGTTTAAATATTGGTCTCTATTTTAATAACAATTTACTCCGTTTGTTATTACAGTAGTATAATTACCTATGCCCCTGACTCTCTAAGATGAAATGTTTAATTACTTTTAAAATAGACTCATGAAAGTTCGTTTGCAGGTATGATTATGATAAACTTTATAAAAGATTTAAATTAAAGTCTGAAATTTCAAAATAGTCGACCCTGTTTTTAAATAAACAAGTGTCATTTGTGTTTTAGAAGTCTATCCAGTAACTTCTAGATTATCTGAAGGAGGCTGCTTTAGAACAGCCGAAACCGGTCAATTGTTAATTACATTCTTTTATCTTCGATATCTCTGTTTAGATGAGTAGTAAGTGATTCTTCTCAATCTTGAATTCATTGCGCATGCGCGTTTCATATTCCTCTTTTTCCGCCCAAGTGCGGTAAAAAAGAATAATTCTTCACCTTAACGCACCATTAGCGAGTTTGTTTACATTTAACAAAACTAATTTGCTGTTTGTTTAATTAAAGTAACTGTTTATGTCGAGTTTTTAGTGAAAAACAATGAGTGATTTAAGTAATTATGACGAAAATGAGGAGAATAATACGCCTCCCGAAATAATTAATTCGGCACAAAATACAACAAATGAATTAATGTCATCTTTATCAAATGAGAAATATACGAACTTACATACAGGAAGTATATTAAAAAAAAAATCTGTATTTATTATTAAAATCCAACAATCGTAGATAAAGAACGGTACGCAACTCGTGCGAAAACGGCATTTTGCTTTGCTTGTGTGGTTTTACTACCCTCGCTGTCGCTCGGGTGCAAACTCCACACTCGCATGCAAAATGCTACTTTCCGCTTTCCGCACTAGACGCGTAATGTACTATTGTGTGAAGACGTTGTTTAGTTATTGAATTACATCTCTTTCATGGTGAATCGCTATCATACATTGGAGAAAATCACAGTCGAGGTTTGTATGAAATTACTTGACAAAAGATTGACCAATAGGCAACCCATATCTGGATAGTATAAAAGGATATGGTAATATCATCTGAAAGTACTTATATATACTTTTATGAAAGGGTAAAATATTTATTGTTGTCATTTTGCAATAAGAGGTACAAGCAGACTAATAACGATTTATATCTATACACATATTGCTGATTACCCGTTATCACACTACACGCAAGGTAAAACACGGTCCATCGAGGAAAATATGATTTAATATCAGTTATAGAACAGAAGGGGGCTGTTCTTTTAGACACAAAACCACTCTGTAAAATTACTCCCTAAGAACCTCGGATTGTGGGAGTTGTGTCCCAGGTGGCCCCCTAAAAAATAAGTCCCAAAGGGAAATAATAGCCCCCCTCACTTAAATTTCCCTCTGCTTTTTCGATAGAAGCTATTAAATTATAACTTTTTTTTGTTTTTTGGAAAATTAATAGCTTTTCCTGTTTGTTAATTGCTTGGAGTTGTTTAATTAACTTGTTTTAATGAAGTCTTGTAACTTTCGACACAACTCAACCCCCCACTCTTTCCATCCAGTATTTCTAAGTAATTTTCCAGCATTTTTGCTGGTTTTTTGCGTTAATGTCTTAGAAAGATGCGGGTGCGTAATAACTTAAGGCCCTTACTTTGTGGGAAAACAACGAGAGAAAAGAAAAACTTTTCATAATAACTTTTCCAATCTTTTTTGTTTAAATAAAATAATAAAATTAACTAAACATTGTACATGAAGGCTCATTAAAAAGCACCAAATAAGAACATGTTATCTCGATGTTATAAACCACGAAAAATGAATTAATTTCACAGAAGAAATTAAAGAAAAGTATTAAATATTTAATCAGATATTTTGGTGATCTGCAAAAACCGATAATGTAAATCGGTAGATAGTAAAAATAGTATAGACTTATAATTTATAATAGTAAAATAGGAGTAATTGAGTAACTATAATCAGAAGATTTGCTAATATAGATTTTTATTCAAAGATATTTTTTTACTAAATTATAATAATAATGTGTATCTGTAATATTTTCCACAAATAAGCCAAAACACATTTTGTTAGAATATTCTACAACATTTTCTTAACATCAAAAGTCAAAAGTGGTTCATGACTTATAGAATAGGTTAAGAACCAATGTAATAACTTAGGAATGAGAGTGTTGAAGGTCATATTAATGAATACAAACAAACTGTCTCTCCACCAAAACTTTTTTACGTGAAGAGACAGTTTCAAAAAAAGAAAGTATAAAACAATCGGGTACGGGGTACCTCGGAACTTTTCCTCACTTCGGAGGCCACTAAACTGGCCTATTTAAATAAAGTTTATACATTATCGCGAATTTGTGAAGAAAATTATCCTATTGCAATGGCTTCAAAATTTTTGTAATACGAATTTGTGAAAATTTTTTCCACTGAAATCCGTTTTAGACCATTCTGAATCGATTCCTAAAATTTAACACTTTTTTTATGTATGTATGTACATATATATCTTATATATGTGTCACTCCAGACGATATCTCCCCTTAGGATGCACAAACTAAAAGTATGTAAACAAACTTTGAAGTCATCAAAATTATCTAATAAATAATTATATTCGCTTATAACTTTTAAACTATAAATGGAATTTCATCGGGGTTTTTTTATATTTGCTCCTTAATTTTTTCCGGTTCCAACGATATGCTACATGTCAAAAATTTATACTTTCGGTATTATTAACTGTCAAAGTTTCAAAATTCAAAAATTGATAACTTCAAAATGGCGGCGAATATCAAAATGAAATTTGGTGGCCTTGTTTGTCATATAGAGAGGTACATTGGTGCCAAATGTCAACTCGATCAGGACCATTTTCAACATACAGACATACATACATAAATACATACAGACGTCATGCTGAAAACCACTCAGGAGGTCTTAAAAACACCCAAAATGGATAATGCCGTTGAAATCTCGAAAAAAAAAAAAATTGGGTGATAACAATAATTTTCCTACTATAGGTAGTGAGGAAAAGTAAAAAGAAAAATAATGGTTTTGAGCTTATAACAAGTGAACTGTTGAGAAGTTTGAGCTAAATTTTTTTTTCTTTTAATTTTTCGTCTCACCAAATGGAAACACCTATTTTTGCTGGAATATATTAGAAGAATAAAATCCAAACTACTTGTATATTATGGTCTGTAGTTTTCCTTTGTAAAAGGACCAAAGTTTTCCAATCTGCGTCAGTTATTTTGAACAACTTGAAACTTATAATTCAGAATTTTGAGAATCCATTAAATTAATAATCCGAATTAATATAAAATATATCTTCATTTCAGCAATTACTTTTGTCAGAGTGATAATAAAAAATCATAATAACAATATTATATTAGTGGTTTAATTAAATTAATTTAGTGCTTTTGCAAGTTTCATTATGTACCTTACACAGTGTAATATGGGTTGCTAATAAATGTCTGTACAGGCAAATATATTTGCAATGATACTATTCTAGTAGTATAATCAGTGCATAGTAGCAAGGCATAGGAACCTTCCCCCCCCCCCCCACCCTTAAGTATAGAAATACCTCGCATAACTTCGTCCCTTTATATATCCCTCCCTTTCTCCTCTTTTGTCTTTCATTATAATATCCTTGTACTACAGCAGTACTGTTCAATTTTACAGTTGTTTCATAAATTCACCGTCAAAACTTCGTGGAGCGCCACTGTTCGCTTTCAGATTTATTGTTATTACTTTGAAGAAGGATATACTAGGGTGAGTAGCAATTATAAACGTTCTTTTGTGTGAAGAAGGAAATAACCACAAAAAAGATGATATTTTCGTGGGTGGTAAACGGTAAACTGACTAAAATTCATGGGTGAGAACCAATTTGTTTTGTATTTTTTTTTTTTTTTTTTTTTTTTTTTTTTTTTTTTTTTTTTTACATGGTATGCATGGACAATAGCTTCAAGAATGAATAATGTAGATAGGTAATTTGCAGTAGTGAAATTCCTCTTGCTTGACATTTTCAACTCAAGACAATGATTTATAGATAGTTAAAGTACATAAAACACCAGTATAAAGAAATAAAATGCATAAATGAAATCGTTATTCATCTCTTCTATAGTCTCAATTTTTTATCTTTACCTCCTTTGATCGACATAAAATAAGTTCATTTCAAGGCAGTATGTTCTGTTTAGTCTCTTGAGATCTTGATCGTATGTTAAGGCGGGTATGTACCTGTACCTGTACAGGTTACCTAATGTACAGGTTTACCTATTAGGCAAAGCGTATGGACGGCTTAACACGTCTTAAGACTCGGGAAATAAAACTTATATAACTTAATTAGTCTAAATTTATTGGTTATCGGTAAAATCTGCATCACAAAGGGTTTGAAGTTCGACTTATGCTTTTACTTCTGAAAGAATTTTTAGTGATGTGGTGTATTGTGATGTTAACTTAAACCAATAAGGTATACAGTTTTTATCTTGTTGTTACTTCAAGTTAATATCATCCTTATGTTAACTTAAACCAATAAGATATACAGTTTATCTTGTCGTTGCTTCAAGTTAACATCATCCTGATGTTAACTTAAACCAACAAGATATACAGTTTATCTTGTTGTTGCATCATCCTGATGTTAACTTAATGCTAAGGTAACATCACGATGATGTTAACTTGCAACAACATCAAGATAAACTACCTTTTTTTTATGAAATATAAATCCAATAAAATATTCTATTATGGAGTTAGAATATCCTCTCTAGCTCTGACATTAATCAAAAGGGAAATATAGGAACTGTTATACGAGGGAACAACCTAACCTAAAACTTCAAGAATGCAAACTAAATAATGATATAATATTTATACAAAAGAAAGGTCTGAAGGTAAAGGGGTAAACTAGAGCTCCGAAAACCTTCAACAAGGGTTAAGATTGTTTTAAAATATAAATGATCTCTCAGTATATTGGGTCACAACGAAAATATTTACAGAGCTTTTCGCGTCAAGAGAGGGTGAAAAAATAACAATTTGTTTAAATGGATTGGAAACTCAGATCAATTTCTCTAAAGCTTATGGAATTAGAGCGTGCTCCAAGCTTAAAGGAATCACTTACTTAAAATTAAGAGTTTGTTATTAATGTTAAACTTATCCCTAAATAGATACCCGACTATAAATAATTTTAATTTTATACATATAAAAAATAGACTGTCAAATGATGTGGCCTATAGCTTCCTCGCATCCTATCTCGTACTTTATTGATTCTATATTTTTACAAGCCATTATTGTCTAATTCGTTTAATTGTTTCCCCCGTTTTTTTAATCTGTCAAAATTGTTTAGATTTTTTATACGAATTAAAGTATCAATTTAGCAAAAGTTAAAGAGCGTAGACGGTTCAAATTAATCTGGGGCTATCTGCGGGTTACTTTCGATAAACTATAAAAGTTTCATTCAAATCAGATAAATACTTTTGAAGCTATAGGTGTAAATAAATGTATGTTTGTGCGCATGTGGAGAGAAACAAATAAGCTCAGAAGGGAGAAGCTTATATGGGACCATCAATGGGCTAATTATGACCTACCATCTTATTTCATTAAAATCGGACGTAGTTTTTAAGATATATTAGTTCGCAAAAATCGAACGACAGACACAGAACCAAAAATGTTCCCTGATATCTGAAACGGATTTATGTCTTGGAATTTTTGAAATCAGAGACTTAAAATATTTTCGTTCTTTGAAACGATCGGCAAGCTCGGAAGCAATAGAGATTTTGTTGTCCTAAATCCTTTTCATATAGACATAGACATCCCAAATTATAACTACTTATAATAACCTAATTATTGGACGCCTATTATAACAATAAGTCAAGAAAGAAAATGTATAATATACTCTATTATATATCTAATGCAAAACTTATTCTTTAAAAAGAGCTATAAATTAATAATAAGGGTTAAAAAAAAAACAACATAAATTTTATCAAACCATACTTTTAGGGTATAAAATTAATTTAAAGAGAAATAACTGAAGCAAAAGAGAAAACCCGATGGAAAAAATTAGTGGAAATGGTAAGCCTGCGAGTGTTTTCCAGTCAGTTGTTAGCCAAAAGTAAACCAGCGAAACAAGTAAATAATTAATGATGGTAATAAGGAAAGCGAAACTTTGGACGCTCCTTTAACTTCACCCTGATTTATGAAACCAACCAATTTAGGCTTTCTTTTTTCTTAATTTCGTTTTTTTTCGTTGCTTTTTTTTGGGAAAAAAAGTTTTTAATACTTGCATTTTATGTGAAATGATTAAGTATGAAGATGGGTAATTAAAAAAAGTCTTAAGTCTTGTGTACTATATTGTTGATGAGAAACTTTTTTTTTCCCATAAAGCAGTTATTAAATTAACTTTTGTAACTATTCAAAAAAATTGGTATTTAAGATAATTTTTCAACTCTTTTGAAAATATGTGTTAGTGAAACAAAAATATTGTGTTTATAATACTTCTTAAATGAGTATGCCCAACCTAATTGAGGTTTTCAGTGGTTTCCCTCAATTTACTAGGCAAATGCCACGTTGGTCCCCCATTAAGTCAGTCCACAGACTGCCTATGGATACCCATTTAAACACCTGCAAACTATCATAAGAAAAGTCCAATAAAAAATTCCCATTTAAAAAAATTAAAATAATAAAAAAATTAAATTAAAAAATGAAATATTTACTCTGAAATTATCCAATATACCCTTCCACAAATGTAATTCAAAAGCTCCTATCCTTAAAAAAATATCAAAAAATTATGAAAGGCACAAAGTATCCCTACTCAAAATAACATTATGGCTCCGGTATACACAAAAATGTTTTGTTACTTATGCCAATAAATAACTTGTTTAAAAAAAATAAATGACTAGAGATGTAGTAAATAGAGAAAGATGTATAGATATACAAAATTGTACAACTTACCAGTATGAAGTAAGAGAATTTGTAGATTTGATCTATAAGTCTTTACTCTACCACCTCTACCTCATAGATAAGAATAAAGCAGAGCGTAGTTTTCTGTAATTTCCATTGCGGCCACCGTCTGTCTGTCTACCTGAATATAGAACAAACATTTAAAATTAGAAAAGTTTAATATTTAGTTTATCCCTCAATTGTTCAACACGGACAATTTAAAAAAACGTCACGAAAGGTTTAACGAAAGTTCCTACGTTTTGCTTCCACTACTAGAACCATCTTCAGAGGTGATGTTAGCAACTGCTGCTTAAAAGTAACATCACGATTATGTTAACTTGAAGCAGCAACAAGATAGTTTAAATTGTTGTTGTTACAAGGTAACATCACAATGATGTTAACTTGAAGCAGCAAAAATATAGTTTATCTTGTTGTTGTTGCAAGGTAACATCACAATGATGTTAACTTGAAGCAGCAAAAATATAGTTTATCTTGTTGTTGTTGCAAGGTAACATCACGATGATGTTAACTTGAAGCAGCAACAAGATAGTTTATCTTGTTGTTGTTGCAAGGTAACATCACGATGATGTTAACTTGAAGCAGGAACAAGATAGTTTATCTTGTTGTTGTTACAAGGTAACATCACGATGATGTTAACTTGAAGCAGGAACAAGATAGTTTATCTTGTTGTTGTTACAAGGTAACATCACGATGATGTTAACTTGAAGCAGGAACAAGATAGTTTATCTTGTTGTTGTTGCAAGGTAACATCACCATCACCATGATGTTAACTTGCAATAACAGTTAACAACGAGTTAATTTTAAGGTCTAAAATTGCGAAATATTTTCAACAACAAAAATAAACTTTTAAAACGCATCACTTCACTCTGCTTGTCTAAATCGGCTATTTAATTTATTACATGCAAAAATTGCATTTCAGCGCGAATATTCAAAAATTAGGAAATATCGTGGATATTTTGAATTAAAGCAAAATAAAAAAATCGCTTCACACATAACTTGTTAGCTGAACATATTTATTATTAAATTGCGCTAAAAATATAAATTTTATAAAATAATCCAATACATATAGACAGTTATATATATCACAATCCAATAGCCCATTTATGCACAATATACAGTAGTATTTCTACTTCTAAATGCACGTGTCTGTCAATTTCAAGATTAGTTTTGACGTAATACTGTTTAAAAAAAAAAAAAAAAAAAAAAAAAAAAAAAAAAAAAAAAAAAAAACAGCGTTTTCAATCCTTTTTGTTTTACTTTCAACATCAACATCCAGAAAAAAAGGGGAAGTAAAAAACAACGATTGTAATTTGTATTTAAATCGAGTTTAATGCAGAACTTCCTAGTACTGGAGGGAGGATTGAAGCACGTGTACAGAACAGGTTATGTGAGCGATGTAACATGAGGGTTATCCCTTTCAGACTTCAGTCCTGCCCTCTGACATCACTACGTCCAACTATTAATCTCAGGCAGTGTTACCCCTCTCAGTATAGAGAGTACAAAAAGTAAAAAATTCGTTCTCCCGCATACGATTCTATTACTTACAAGCACTCCATGCGCTTTTATATATTTTTTTATTGCTGTCTCGATTCTCTGAAACTCGAAACTAAATTTATTGAATGCGAACATTTAAAAAGAAGTATTTAATGCTTTTTACCCTATTAAGGTTAAATTAAGAGATATATACATTCAGCAGTTTATTTGATTTTTTGTATATTTCCATTTCAAGAGCTATAAATTGTCTATACTTTGAAATAGAATGTTTTCTATGCAACTTTATTTATATTTAATAAACGTAAATTATATCACCTTTTTTATTTAAGTAAGCACAATAATAAATTGACTGCTTGAAGTCCTTTAGTCGGCACCTAAGATATTTATCTTTTAGTTTAAATTCTAAAAATTATAATAAATAAATAATGTTGTATGTAATAAATAAATGTCGTGTTCTTTTCTATAGAAAATTACCACCTTAGAAAGTAATAAAATATGTTAAATTATTTGTTTCGTTCGGTATTTTAAATGATTTACTCATGATTAATATACTATATAAAATCCAAACATCACTCATAGACTAACTCATCATAATATATGTATATAGAACCACTGCATAGACCAACGACCAGGACATTTTGTAGGTAGTTCTCTTTGCTTCTAGGTGTCTGTGAAAAATTTTATCATAACATGGATACGTTTTAACGTTGGGGGACAAAAGACATTTCTGTCATACAAAAAACCACATGAAAATTGTGACTCCTTTGAATATCGTGCCAGGAAGTCAGAATATAATAGGAGGTAGATTGGTTTTCACTTGCATTCATTGTAGTACTATATTTTGCCGGTAGAAGTCTCAATTTAGTTTCTAAATTGTATATAGAACTAGCCGGATCGGCACGCTTCACCTGCCTTATCCGTCTAGAAGTTGACGCTGTGTGTGAAAAATAATTAAAACAATATAATTAATATATCTTTATTATTACATAATTTCAGGCTAAGTTCGTTGGACAGCGTGATCCGTCCAAGAGTTCGCCCGCAATGCTCGCGTAAACGTGAGCTTCAAATTTAAAATTGGAATTTCACGACGGGAAAATATTCTATCATCACCTATTCGATGAGACGAACATTGTATTCAAATAACATTTTTTATTAAACCAACAACGACACCGCTATGAATGAATAAAGATCGCTAAAACTATTAAAGCGGACCTAAACGTTTAAAATAGAGAAAACAACCTTTTTACCGATATCTTACGTTCTAACGATTTTAATAAAACTTCAAATACATCGTCTAAAGTACAATTGCAACAGGCATGTAAAATTTCAACTTGACACAAGCAGAAGTTTTTGAGTTTTGATGTGATACATTTATAATAATTGATTAAAATATATTGCGGGTTGTTAAGATTCTTATAGTCTTGTAGTGTATAGGTTTGTTTAGGAAGTAAAGCTTTGTACCAAGTACCCCCCCCCCCCCCTTAACCCCACACTGCCCTCTTCCACTTATCTTCAACTATGACATTCATCATGATTAATAAATTTCAATATTCAGTATTTCAGTGCAATACGCTCGCTTCAATGATAAAGCCACGCGATGCCTAGTATACTTTGTAGCGAAGCACTAAAAACTCCTGCTTTCTCTTTAAACCTCTAAGAATGAAAATGTTTCTTAAATGTTCTTGACAATGTTTATTGTTTACAGGGGGTTGAGTTCTTGAAAACTTCTAACATTACCCAAATGTTTATTTATTCCATGTATTACAGTAAAGAATCTAACGACAACATTATATATATATATATATATATATATATATATATATATATATATATATATATATATATATATATATATATATATATATATATATATATATGATTATTATTGGTTATTGCAACTTCTATGGTGTTCAGAAAAGCCATGTCTTGATGACTGCTTTACTTAACAAGCCTTCTTTAGGAGAGTCATAGCATGCGTAGCAATGGCAGATTGTATATAAAATATGTACGTTGGATAAAATATATCGAATTTTGGAAATGCTGTTAGACCAAGACCTGGATATTTCATACAGCTAATAGCTTAGGGTCTATTTCTGGTCTTTCCCCACCTGGGACCTGGGGCTCCTCAACTGGCCACTCCTCAACGCTTACTGTATGGAATTTGAATAATGGGGGAAACACTTTTTCCTAAAATTGATTGTTATGTACCCAATATTAAGATATGATTCAAGACAAACGACAACAAATAAATAATTAATATTATAATGCTAATTAGCAAAATAAAAGATACTACAAGTTGCACGTTCAAATCCCGGCACTGGAGTGCATTTTTCACTGTCTGTTTCCCGTAGTTAATAATAATTATAATTTGATTTAAATTAAAAAATAAAAAATTTTAGTTAGTAGATCAACCATTTAAGTCCATATTAATTTGTCACTTGATAGGTTAGTTATTCAAACATTACTCCAAATCAAAGTGGTAACACAACTATATTGATGTGGTGACAAAGTAACATTAACTTGAATTTTGCTCTACTAATTAATTTTGTACTCAGGATCATGAAATGGGTGGGACATGACCGCTCTCCACGGGTTTGTCTTTTTCAAATGCCTATTGCCAAGCTATGTCCTGCAGACGAACTTAGCTGACAACGTATTCTTACAAGGCACCAAAAGATTAACTTATACACAAAATTCTAGCTTGATATTAGTTAGAAACTTTCTTACAAGCTATCTTCTGGACTATAGGATTACTTACAGCAAAAGAATCATCTAATGATTTCTTTCTAGGTCTTCCAACACGTTTAACCTGTGGTGAAACTCCTTGAGGAGTTGTCGCTGGATAAAAAGAACATTGTAGCAGTTTCTTAGCGGCTTTTTTCCTCGCTCGAGAGTCTTTCTCATTTGTCAAGATCTTCTGAACCAGATCCTCATTCCCACTGTAACGTGCCTTTATAATTTCAAGTAGAACATCATGCTGAAACCAAACAAAACTTTAATTTGAGGCTTGCTGAAAAGTAAAACAGAAAATCTGAAACCTATATGAATTCAGGGAGGTTCCTTTATCTTGAGCACTGAGCAAAAACCAACTATTGCTGATCTTTATCAGGGTATCATCATGAACTGACCACAGCCACTCTCGGATCAGCGAAAAAATCAGTTATAAGGGACCGATGATCCTAGTATCAATAAAATCCATAACCTTCAATCTACTTATAATAATAAATAAAATTAAGTGCTACAATGATGTTACCAACTGATGGACATAACTCACTCTTTTGTAAATAAATTAAAACACCCCTTTGTCCACCTTACAAAAATTAAGAAAAATACATCTGAATAAGTTTTTTAAATTAAATTAATTTAATTTCATGTGATAAAATATGACAAAGATGTTATGTATACCAAATTTTATTATTATATCACTTATGGTTTACGAGTTGTTTAATTACGAGAAAACCATCTTTATTAATTACGCAAAACCATTTTAGGAAGCTGACAAAGAAGGACAATATCTTCCTTCGTATATACGTTTTTTTTCAAAATATGTTATTGATGATTATCATCTTTATTTTTGTTGTTTTATATGCTCTCAAACGTTGATATTAACTATTATAGAAACACGTTATATACATACATATATTTATTTTAACAATATTAATTATTATTAAAAAATAATAGTTCTTTTCGTTAGGTCATTATGAATGAACAGTCCAAAAGATTGTTATTGGTTATTAAATTTTTCTTTAAATCAAATTATAATTATCATTAACTACGGGAGACATACAGAGAAAAATAGACCCCAGCACCGGGACTTGAACCACGGGCTATATATCCGTTACAGGCGCTCTTACCAACTGAGCTATAGTGGAGAATGATTTTTCTCTGTCGTAACCGATACTAAGTCCCGAATCCAAGCTTTCAATCCTTTCTACAAATCTAGCAATTCACGGCAATAGAACTAGACCGAGAATTAACGCTTATAATTATAAAGTACTCAATTAGTACCTGTACCTAGTATAAACAATTAGAAATTCAAATGTTTAAGTTTTAGGTAGTATTCATACTACGGAATGATTAATTTTTATTTAAAATCAAATTATAATTGTCAATAACAACGGGAGACATACAGAGAAAAATAGACCCCAGCACCGGGACTATTACATTTTTGTAATAATATTCCCGTTTGAGGAGGACGCTGGTTGGCTAAGTTAATAAGTATTTTTAGTTTATTATTAATCTCGGTATCAATTAACACGTCTTTAGAAGAGAATTCAGCTATAGACTTGATATCATTCTCTTATCTAAGCTCTTGGTTTGAAGAGTTAAAGAGTGATGTCACTGTGTAAGATTATGGATCAAACACGATACGTGAGGGCACGAAGCAGTGTATGTGCTAGTCTGATAGGGATATCTCAAGGGACAGAACACTATTCGAGCAAGCAATACATCAGTAGAATATTGATTCTAAAAGATAAGAAAGTCTTCATAGCCCTTGTTTTAAAGGGAAATAATATCCCTTCTTTTTTTATCCCTTCACGGCACCAATATCAAGTTTCTATCTAAAGATTTTCTTGAATTTCAATTCTAACGGGTTCTCTAAAAGAATTGAAATTACACTTCTCTCATATTTATTGCATTATCTGACAATATCAAGGAGGAAGAAATGAAAAAAATCGTTTTCAATTTCCTCTTTCTTGGTCGTGCCTTGAAAAATATCCTCCGTTGAGACGATTTCATGTCCCATATTATTGTCTACATTTTTAAATCATAAGAATAAAAGTTGATGGACTTAATATTGAAAAGAATCTACCTATATGTGAAAAAAAAACTAAAACTTCTTAAGTAGATTGTTGGTCAACTAAATAATTAGTTACAATTACATAAATGTAATCAAGGTTTATTGTTTTACACTTTAAAATTAACGTGATGATGGAAACGTGTAATGATAACGTGAGTAAAATTTGACCGATTTTGGTGAAATTTGGTACTACGTAATGCCCAATTCGTTGGCAACATTGTCGTTTTCACCAATATCTTACGTTCTAATGAATCGATTGTATGTAAACATTTCAATTAAATCATCAAACGTACTGGTGAACATGCATGTAAAGTTTCAGCCTGAATAAGCATAAGTTAACTAAAAAGATAACTTTAAAATTGTATTTTATTACTGGTCTTTTATATTACTTTGCTTTGTAAGTTTCATCGCACATTTCCGTTTCCCCAATTTTGAACCACTTCCAGTGATTCAATCTTCCCCAAATTTTGCACATATATACAACTAAGGCTAAGAATACGGACCCCCCCCCCCCCCCCCCAAAAAGTCAAATTTATTTGCTTTTCAAGTTTCATCGCACACCTATTACCCCAATTTTGAACCACTTATCCTCATTCAAACTTCCCCAAATTTTGCACATAGATACAACTAAGGTGAAGAATACAGAACCCCCAAAAAAAGAAAAAAAAATGGCGTCAAATTTATTTGCTTTTTAAGTTTCATCGCACACCTATTACCCCAATTTTGAACCACTTCCTGTGATTCAATCTTCCCCCAATTTTGCACGTAGATACAACTAAGGTGAAGAATACAGAGACCAAAAAAATAATAATAATGTTGAAAATAAGACCAGTTTTGAAAAATGGCATTTTTATATTAATTATGACCTTATTTTGATATCTTATATCAAAACGTTTGAGGGTAAGCATATTCGAAAGGCTTCAGGTATCTTTTACGTATGTGTCTACCTTCTATGGAGCCTTGAAAAGCCTACATCTGGTTATATTCCCAGAAACCACTCAATGTCGACATGCGCTTCACATGTAAAACATGTAACACAATAGTGTCCAAATATAAGCTGACTATGGCTATTGTCATGTAAGGAGTCCGACGCATCAAATCTCGATAGATTATAAGCTGGATTTTCGAGCTTCGCTATGAAGTGTGTAATTTTAATATATATTATTTTTAATTTGATATTTTTATAAACTAACTTCATGAAACATCAAACTGTATTTAGATATCACAGATAATTCTCATAATCCCTCCTCCTATTTCTATATCCTCATAAATAAAATATAATTTGTAAAAATACATGATTAGTAATACATTCTTTTTTAAATGTTGAATAAATGTATCATTGGAAAAAAGATAAATATTATGATGGCATAAGATAAAAAAAAAAATATGGTATTAAAACATTGTAAGGTTTAAGAAGTGGTTGTTAAATAAATTCTATGGTTATCTAAACTACTAAACCTATTTCGATTAAATAGTTGAGTAAAATTTAACTGATTTTGGTGAAATTTGGTACACTTTTTCATTTTACCAATGTCCAATTCGTTGGCAACGTTATCATCGTTTTCACCTATTACGTTCTAACATATCGATTCAAATAAAACCACTTTAATCATTTAATTACTATTGAAATATGCATGTACAATTTCAACCAGATACAGGCAGAAGTTTTTAGAGAAATGATACATTTTATAATACGAGTAGTTTCAATTGAGTAGGCAGGGGCGAGAGAGTTAAGGAATTGTCCTGTTAACTTAAAAAATGGCTCTTTAATACCATCATCGGCACTTCTTTAGATTGTTACTCCCCTTATAAAAAATACAGAAGGGGTAACAATCTGATGAAGGTGTAAGTAATGTTCTTCTTTAGACTGTTACTCCCCTTATAAAAACAGCAGTGAGATATTCCTTTGCCTCAAAGTACATTGGACTTAACATTTCTTTGTCTTAATAGTTATTCAGTCAAAGTCATTTTCATTCTAAAACAGCATAGGGGAGTAACAATCTAAAGAAGTACCCAATCATTATCTTTAACTATCAACTCATCATGATTAACTATTTTCTTAATATTCAATATTTATTGTATTATGCTCGCTTCAATGAAAGAGCCACGCGATGCCTAGACATGTTCAAAAAATGCATGCCCCTGCCCCGATGTGACATCAGGAAATGAATTTTTAAGTCAAAATTTGAGTAGAGTATAAAAGTAAGCTCTAAGACAGTAGATTACTTTGTTTATTTGAAACAATTCTATCAATAGAAATGCTCAATTTGATTCAACCAGACTACATTTTTATATTTTATCTCTTTTGTTACCAATCATTTACTTTCTTCAACGATTCCCCTTTCTATGAAAGGATTTCTTTTTGTAAATTTCTTACTAAAAAAAAAAAAAAAAAAATGAGGGGTTGCACTGAAGAAAAAGAGGAAACATTTTCAAAAACTTCAAGTAAGAGTATTCGGTTCGTAGCCTCTTGTTACGAACATAAAGGGTTAGATAGAAGGAGAAGGAAATGAAGAAGAGGAGGTAAAAAGAAGAGCGATGGAGGGGGGTAAATACAAAAAGCCCCCTTCCAAAAAAAATCATAAACGAATTTTTTCCGCTTAGTCTCTCCCTTCCTTCTATCTCCCCCCACCTCTACCAGCCATACCTAAACGAATCTGTCAAGATAAACTCGTTTTGCAAAAAAGGTCGAACGACAACTACAGAAAAAAAAAGAACCAAACAGAAATGGTACGAAACCCCTTTTTTTCTCTGAAAAATGCGGGAAATTTGTAAAGCATATATATTTTTTTCTTCAAACCTACTTTTCTTTTCTCTTTTCTATCACGTCCATACTTTATCATTCTCTTGAAATAATATAAAAGAAAGTGAAAGAATAAAGAAAAAACTCTTTTTCTTGTCGATTTTCAATGTGCCTGATTTTTTTTTTATTAACATACTTTTTTTTGTTAGTGTCGCATGTTTTTGGTTGATGTCGAAAAATGGGAAAATCTGCTGATATTATAAACCCTTTTTTACTTTGAGCTTGAATTCTCTTGCATTAATAAATTGACTTTTATTATATTATTATACTGCAACGCAAGGACAACACCGACACTGCTATGATGTGATAAAGATCGCTAAATTTATTAAAGCGGACCTAATCAGGCCCGTTGAGAGCCGTAGCGGGCCCTACGGCTAGACCTATAAGGGCCAAGGGCCCCTTCTTTTTACTGGTTTTTATTCGTCATTGAAGGAATTTACACTTATAACATAACTTGTGTACTGATCTTTTCAACTCTTACCCTTATAATAAGTTCTATTTTATAATTATTGTAAGTGCATACTTATAAAAGGCCTATTACTGTCAACTGCAGGCCTACTGATAAACCATAGTAAAACAAACTCATTCTGAGACTACAACTATTTTCTATCTTTTTTTCTATCTCATTTCTATCTCGACTTTAAAAAAACTAATATAACTATAAAACTAAATATAACTATAAAAAACGTTCATTTACGTTTTATACAATTTTATTTAATACATTATTGAATTAAATATAGCAATATATTTGTTTATATTCATACAAGCAGGAGTAGGCTTTTAAATAGCAGCATTTCAATTCAATAAATAAAACAATAACTTAATAAACACAAACAAGAAAAAACCAAAAGAAGCACTTCTTCGTCAATTTCTGTGTGGTATAGTTGAGACCATTTTTAGAGTTTCGAGGTCATCCTAAAAACCCTTATGATGTTGATAATTCGCCTGTCCGTCCGTCGCTTCATAGAGTATATCTCCCGACCTACTGTAGCTGGAGATTTGAAATTTAGTATACACGTTACATTTTTTCCCAAAAAACAGGAAAAATATTGCAAACTGAAAAACTCAAATTTCTTAAATCAGCGAGCAATTGCGAACTAATTGCAATATTTTATATTTTTTTGTAATTTTTGAGCGGGTATCATTTCAAAGGCATTGAAATGTAGATCACAAATATACACCGAGTTTCCAAAATGGCGGCCATTTTACCTCCCAAATTAATAAAATAAAACGAAAAAAAATGACCCCCCTCCCCCCAATACCTAATAAGGACAGGTCCTAAAAATAAGGCAAAAATATATAAATATACAACTCTGCCTCAAAGTTTCTTTTGTACAAGACCTCGCTTCTTCCCGCTACATAAAATACCATGAAAACCTAAACCATCATCCTAATCCTTTAGTTGAATACATGGCTTCCATCCATATCCCCGACCGCCCTCCCCGTCGGCTGAAGAGGTGTTGGCCAAGAGATTTATTACAATAATAAAATAATGTACAATACCAGTTAGGAGTGCTGCCAGTGGGTAGCCTCTCCTCTCACGATACAGCACGCTAATTGATCTTGGTAATAGCTATGTAGTAACATAGCTATTACCAAGATTAATTACTACTAACTGATTATTGCTATTAGTAAATAGCAATCTTTTGCAAGTAACTTAAAATAAAAGTTAAAAAAAAAAAAAAAAAAAAAAAAAAAAAAAAAAAAAAAAAAACTGCGGTGCAATGATATTTCCTAGAGTTAATATGAAAAAGTAAAATTTTAGGTGGCCGAAATATGGAGACCCGAAATTTTTATTTTGTAATTTCTAAGAGGGGAATCATTTTAAAGGTATTGAAATGTAAATCACAAATATATATCGCGTTTCCAAAATGGCTGCCTTTTTATCCCCGAAATTATTAAAACAAAACGAAAAAAAAATGTCCCCCTCCCCCGCTACCCCTCATAAGGAATAAAATTGAAAAAAAAGATCATTGATTTTGTTGACTGCTTGGTATCAATCACTCAATTAAAACATAAAATACTTCAACTTTGAAGCGATTTTTGGTTTTCTGTGGATTTTTCTTGAGACCCATCGGATACAGCTTAGTTATTTTTCGCTTCTCAGTCTGGGCACAGGGAAATTCTCTCGTAAACTTATCTCAATTAATTACCACACCTAGTGTAAAACTTTAATATAAACTAATACTATTTTTAATTATTATTAATATTATTCCGAGTATTATTATTTAATATTTTAATCATAAATATTGGCCTAAATGGGTGTTCCGGTCTTCAGGCAGCCGGGCTCTTTAGGGGAGGTCCCCCCCCCCCCCCCCCCCCCCCCCGGCAGCAGCTGGACCTGCCGCCCCCTCTCGACGGGCTGGCCACCCCGTCAGTGAATATATAAAACATGTATACAGGGTGTATCAATTTCAGATGGACATAGAAAAAAAGGTATATCTACAGGTTATTTGGAGCAAAAAATGTTCATATAAGCTATAGTCTAAATCAGCTATTCTCAAAGGGGTCCATATGGACCCCCTGGGGGTCTATGGGACTTCATGGGGGGTCTATGATCACCAAGGGGTCTATTGGGGGTCTATGGATGTCTCTTTAGTAAAAAATAAATTTATAAATAAAAAATAAAAATAATAAAAATAAATGAATAAATAAATAAATAAAATGAACATAATAATATTATTAATAATAAATAAAATAATATTTATAAATGAATATTAAGGTATTATTCGTATTGTAATAAAAATAATAAGTAAATATAAACTAGATTTGGGGAGGAAGTGAGCATGAGTAATGAAAAAGTATGTTTTGATAACTTATAAAATATGTCCAATGTTTAGATATGAGAGTTTAATCCCGAAATTAAAACCCCCCAACCGGCAAAAACATGTTACTAGCTAAATTTTATTAATTGCATATAATAAAAAAAATAAAAATGATTGATAGTTTTGTTATTCATTAATATGCAGCTATTTTTACGGTAATATTATTTGTTTTATTTATTATTATTATGGTTTCCATGGACTTTTCTTAATTTTTGTTTTTAGAATTACTTACTTAAACCTTTTTTAACCTAAAATACTATTACACATTACTATTTTCTTAAAATTGAATTCTGATTTGGGAATGTTAAATTTAATCATTAAAAATATAGATATAATTATTGATATTTCAGTTTCTTTCTTCTGTACAATTTCCCCTCATTTTCCTATTACTATGTGTTTTAAAATGAGTCGTCTGTGGTAGCCATTGCACACACACACACACAATTAGATGTGTATATATATATTCCTTAGGTAGGGGGTCTATGAAAAAAATAAAATTCCTTCAGGGGGTCTATGGAAGAAAAAGTTTGAGAACCCCTGGTCTAAATTCTCAACGGTGTAGAAGCAGGGAGGATTCAAGTAAATGCGTATATATAATATATGCATATTTATAAAATTTGTTTCCCAATATTCGTAACGGCTGAACTACAGTACATAGGGTCCCTTCTAATAACACTATCGACCTCTATATATCGATATATCATGTCCATTAAACTCTTTTGTACTTCGATTTGGACCTCTACCTGGTCTATATGCAGGATGCAGGAGGGTTGTTTTTCTTTAGAAATGACCGGAGAGAAAATTCTAGTGCAAAAAAAAAAAACAGTTGTGGACAATTTAATTTGATTTGATAGTTTTTATTAATTAGACTCATGTGAAAGGGATAGTTACAAGCCTGAAGAAGCCCGAAAATGTAGGGTGAAGAAATGGCTCTAATGAAGAAGATGATACGGTCGAAAATCGTTTGGCGGCACAATTTTGCATTATTTAAACACTTGAGAGAGTATATTCCTTTGTCAGTACAGTAAATTTGTATGATTTAAGCATTTGAGAAGTTATATATGTATGATTTGTTCATAGGAGATTTAATATCTCTTTGTCAAAAAAATAGGTTGGAGTGAGGCCCCGCCATCTTTTCTATAAACCACCTCATATTCTTCAGTTTTACCAATTACTTAATGCTCATTAAAAAGTAAGTATTATAAATACCTTTTATTTGTGTAGGTTATAAAGTTGTTTGGAGGGTAGGAAGAGAAACAAGAAAAAAATGCACGCACGGACCGGGTTGTAATGGCGAACTGAAGGAGAAAGGAGATGGAACGTCTTGGAGACTGTCAGTAAGCTTGTCTATCCCCTCTATTACAAATCCTAGACTTCCACCACCCTTTTCCCTTTATAAAACTAACAACATCTCTCGATTAGACACTGAACAATTTTAACTTCCCGTTTCTCTTACATGAATCTAAGTTTTTTGCGACAACTGAATTTTAATCCTACAATCCTACTCCACCACATTGGACTAATACTTTATAATTAGGTACATGAAACACGAATAGCTTCATCTAGTTACACTGCGTTCCAAATTACAATAACTATAAATAAAAATGGACTGCGTTCCGAAAAAAACTATCATTAATAGTAATTAAATTACTATTAATTATGAATTTATATAATTTTTTTTTCGTTTGCAAGTTTTTTCTAATTTATTTATTATAATTTAATAATTTTTATTTCTAAAATTATAAAACCTCGACAATTCGGAAAAATATTCGAAAAATCGTTATAAAGTCATGAAAAATCTAAATTATAATTATTAGCTTTAATAATTATAAAAAATGCACTTTTAGATAAATTTATGAATATAATAATTTAATTAGAGTGTTTCAATATTTATAAAATAGTCTTTATATTTTTATTTACCAATTAAAAATTCTAGTTGCAAATTCGACACTAACTTGACGAGTTATAGACGCCTTACAAATTGCCACGTATTAAATGTAGACGCCATTTTAGATCGAAAGTTGATATCTTTTACGCTTAAATTAGTTTAGTTTTTAATTTAAATGATTATATTGACTATTTAAACATACGTGGATGAATCATTAGATTTGAATGAGAAAGGTAAGAATACAATTATTCATTTCTACTTGACCACTTTATTGTAAAGAACAAAATGATATCGGGCTACTTCATGACCTACTTTTGTATTCATATGTCGAGTTTTCATTTCATCTCAAATATGTTTGAAACTTATAACTCTTTTTCCAATAATCAGTTAACAAAGAATTAATTCTTCAAAAAATAATATTTTTAAGAATTATATAACACGCTTGCTACCCTTTTGAATCCTTTTTTTGAAAATGGAGCTTTCAAAGATGTTTTGAGCCACTTTCTTGCATAAAATATGGACCTTTTTTAAGACCTTTCAAACTTTGGGAGCTAAAATGAATTGAAGATATGTTTTTTCATTTTGAATGAGAATGGCAATGAAGCTAGGCTCAAAAATCTATATATATAAAAGTCAACGTATGTGTGTGTGTATGTATGTTTGTTCTTTATACAAATCTACAGTTTTAGTCTGATCTCGATGAAAATTTGCACACTTGAGCTTCAAAGGAAGGAAAAAACCAAGGTTAACATGAATTTTCGAAATTACTATTTTGGTACACAGGGGTACGGGGTACAAGTAATGAATTCGGAGTCAAAGTAATGAATACCCTTCGTGATGCATATCGTTGAAAAGCTCTTTAAGAGTACAGTAATTGATGTTATGTACAGTTTTGTCATATTTTCATTTAGGGGGGGGGGGGGTTAAATGGAAAAATATAGCTATATCTTATTTGTTCTTTATACAAATCTACAGTTTTAGTCCGATCTCGATGAAAATTTGCACACTTGACCTTCAAAGCAAGGGGAAAATCAAGGTCTACATGAATTTTCGAAATTTAAATTTTGGTACACAGGGGTACGGGGTACAAGTAAAGAATACGGGGTCAAAGTAATGAATACCCTTCATGATGCATATCGTTGAAAAGCCCTTAAAGAGTACAGTAATTGTTGTTACGTATAGTTTCAGGGGCGCAGCTACATATTTTGCCAGGAGGGGCAAGCCCTAATTTTGCCGCCCCCTTCCACCACTTTATCCTAGCAATTCACCAATAACTTTTAGTCCTACTCCTGTCAGCTTGTGAAAAATCTTGAAATATTTATTAATATTTGGGATAAAATATAAAATAATGATTGAAGTTTATAACTAAGGTTTATTTGAAAATGAGAAACGAAACAATTCAAATAAAATCTTTTTAATATACCAGAAAATATTATACATATACACATACACAGAAAATATTATACATTATACATAAAACAATTCTTCCAAAATCTAAAAGTGTATTTGTATTTATGTAAATTTGACTTTTCTTGACTTTTTGGCTGCAAATGTTTTGATTATTTCGTCAAATGAAATTGATGATGCTCTTTGATGTTCAATGGATATGAGACTTAAATCATCAGAGACATCGAAAAGAAACAACTAAACTCTAGTAAAAAATAAAATCTATTTTTAAATAATATATAATTGAAGCGAGCGTAGCGAGCTTCCTACATTCAACGAAATATGCTCCGTGTCTGTCTGTCTGTCTGTCAGTAACGTTTACGCGTGTGACGATAACTTGAGTAAAAGTTGACCGATTTAGTTGAAATTTGGTATACATGTTCCTCTTACTAATACTCAGGCTAAGTTCGTTGGACAGCGTGATCCGTCAATGAGTTCGCGCGCAACGCTCGCGTAAACGAGAGGTACAAAAATTAAATTGGAATTTCAGGACGGGAAAAGATTCTATCATCATCTATTCGATGAGACGAACATTTTTTTCAAATAACATTTTTTACTAAAACCAACAGCGACACCGCTATGACTTAATAAAGATCGCTAAAACTATTAAAGCGGACCTAAACGTTTATAATAGAGAAAACAACCTTTTTACCGATCTCTTACGTTCTAACGAAACGATTTTAATAAAACTTTATATACACCATCTAATGCACAATTGAAACAGGTATGCAAAATTTCAACTTGATACAAGCAAAATTCTTTGCGTAGTGACGAGATACATTTATAATAATTGTTTAAAAGTTACCGCGGGTGGTGAAGATTGTTATAGTCGTATAGTGTATAGGTTTGTTTCGGAAGTAAAGCTTTGTACCGAGTACCCCCACTCTTCCCTACACTACCCTCCTCCACTTATCTTCAACTATGACATTCATCATGATTAATAAATTTCAATATTCAGTATTTCATTGCAATACGCTCGCTTCAATGATAGAGCCACGCGATGCCTAGTATAGTATATATTCATCTCTATCAACCTTGAAAGTATTTCTTAAAAGTGCCCTTCAACTTGCTCAGCTCCTTATAATTTTTTATTCTATTTTTTTGTAGGCAGCACTAGGGTTGCCAGATTTCTGAATGTAAAAACCGGGACACCCTCCGGAAAATTTTGAAAATATGACCTCTCAAACAGCGGCTTTTATGCATTTCCGGGGTGACATTTGATTTTAATACTTTGTCATTTGTCATATGGTGTAGTTCGTTGGCAAAAAAGTATGAACATATAAGTACACATTTTTCTTTTAATACAAAATTTAAAAAAAAAATAGTGATTGTAATACAATAAAACGGGACTAGGGATCGTAGACGTTTCTTTTCTTAGGCAATAATACGAAAATCTCAAAACGAAACACTTGTTGAAACACACACACACACAGCAAGGATGAGGTAGCACAGCTTTAAAACTTTGACAGCGATCGACAGGTCACTGGCAATAGGTTGTGAAAATAGACAAAACCAGTGTCTAGTTTGTAGGGATAGGGCGCGTATCGTCGAGACGTACTACGCGAAAACTACACTGTGACGCGACCTTGAAATAGGGAATTAAGAAGGCATCTACTCACTGACAGTACTGCGTTCATATCGTCACTCTCATCTGTCTAGCTCGCATGCCGCCCTCTACACCTACATGACTGTGTCATATTACAGGTCTTGGTCTTAAATTAGTTAACAAATTTTAAAGTCTGTCAATCATTTTGCCGCCTCCTACATTTTGCCGCCCGGGGCAAAAGACCCTGTCTGTATGAGGGTGTTTTTATACAAATCTACAGTTTTATCCCAATTTGATGAATATTTACTCACTTCTCCTTCAAAGGAGGTCACTGTATAGTGTTTAAATGTAAAGTGTATAAACAGTAGTTTTTTAAAATGCTAAAAAGCTTACTTTGAACTATCTTAAGGGTCTGATATTCTCAAAACACACTCTGATAAAGTATTTTTTTGCCACTGAGCCGGACTACAACCATATAAATACATCGAAAAGACCATAATTATATATATGTGTATATATATATATATATATATATATATATATATATATATATATATATATATATATAATATATATATATATATATATATATATATATATATATATATATATATATATATATATATATATATATATATATATATATATATAAGTATTTTGTCAATAAAGAATAATATAATATTTTTTTCCAATTTCAAAAAAGTAGTATCTTTACTTTTGGTCGAAGAATGTTCAGGAATTTTTTCAGATTTTTTGCACTTCACATAAGCGAGATAGAGGGGGGGGGGACACGTTTCGCACCCACTTCAAACTTGCCTACGCTCGCCCTATCAAAGTTATAACCAAAGAATTATATATTTTTGTAATCAGCTCGACGTACCCTTTCATATGACCCCTCACGGTGTCGAAAAAAAATAAAAAAATGTAAATATTATGTGAATAAGGTTAATTTTAGGTAGGTAATAATATCTTTTAAAATAAATAAAATGTTAAAAACAACATTAAAATGAAAGATGAAGAAATTTATTTCTACCAATGGCAAAGGGGAAATTAATTACAAAAATGTATTCATCTACTATTTTAAAAGAAGTTCCTAAAATTTAAGAAAAAAGTACAGCTGATTTTATTATACATTACAAGTATTATACATTCTTCATGTATTAAAAAATTATAGTAATATTTTTGATCTACGAAATATAAACATTGTATCTCTGTTTAGATGCGTAGAAAGTGGTTCTTTACGTACTTGTTTCATTTATGCGCGTTTCATAATTCCTCTTTTTTGCGGTAAAAAAGAAGAATTCATCACCTTAAAGGCCCCCATACACGATCAAACATTTTGCGCAAACATGATGTTTGTGCAAACCTGATGTCGGACAAGTTTAGGCCATACACGTCAAACATGATTGCGCAAACATCAAACAGCCCCACACACGGTCAAAATGTTTTCGCAAACATTTTGACCTTGTATGGGGGCCTTAACGCACGATTAGCGAGTTTATTTACATTTAACAAAATAATTTGCTGTTTGTTTAATTAAAGTAACTGTTTATATCGAGGAAATAATTAATTCGGCACAAAATACAACTAATGAATTAATGTCATCTTTATCAAAAGAGAAATTCGAACTTACATACAGGAAGTTTATTAAATTATTATTATTTTTTTCTGTACTTATTATTAGAATCCAACAATCGTAGATAAAGTACGTTATGCAACTCGGGCGAAAACTGCATTTTGCTTTGCTTGTATGATTTTACTACCCTCGCTGTCGCTCGGGTGCAAACTTCACACTCGCATGCAAAATGCTACTTTCCGCACTAGACGCGTAATGAACTATTACTTACCTATTTATTAATATGAAAGTTAAAAAAAAAACTATTCAAACAAGGGAATATGCTGCTTTTACCTTTATGATATAAAGATGACAAAATTAATTAGATTTCTTGACTTTTACGGCATAATTTTAGAATTTGAGGATAGCTAGGATTAGTCAAAAGTAAAAAAGAAAAGTTTTAGATTAATTACTTAAATTAATTATTAAGACATAATTTTAAAAAAAATGTTAAACGAATTACTTTTGTACATAATTTTCACTTCAGGTGTTTTAAGAAAATAATTTCATCAATATTTCATATTACTTTTGAGTTTCAACTTGTTTTTTTTTAGAGCATGTGACCTAATATTAGGTTCTAACCCAAAGATTTTAATAAAACTTCATGAACATCGTCTAAGTCTAAAGTACAATAAAATTAAAACAGGCATTTAAAATTTTAACCTGTCTCAAGTAGAAGTTTTTTGCGTAGTGAAGTGATTTATTTTATAATATTTTAAACTGAGGCCGGGTAGGTAGGAAACAGGACTGTTCCCTATACAGCCACTACAACCCCTCTCATAACTATAAAACTCATCATGATGAACTTGTTTCTCAATATTCAATACACATTTATTGTAAGACGTTCGCTTCAATGATTTTTTTTTTTAATTTTGCCTTAATTCCTCTTAGTACAAATAATTAGTTACTTTTAATTTTGTCTCTATTTTAACTTCGCCGCCAAGTATAAGTAGTTAGCATCGTATACTTGTCTTATTTAACTTTCCAGTTCTTAACCGGAATAACTTTATACTAAATGAACAAGTATTTTATTTGTTTGATAGGGAAAGAAAAAATTACTCTTGTCTTTTGCTCTTATCATTATTTAGTAAAAATCAGTGTTGGTATTGTTTGGTTTTCAGGAAGACCTAACTACAGAGCAGCTGACAAGCTAGAAGATTGATGAGGCAATATAAAGGAAAACCCGATAATAAGGATTAGTTCAACTACTACTTAGCAATAATGTAACTCAACAATGGACATCAATGCCAGAGAATCGTTAGGAAAAGGATTATCTGTGAGTACATCATTATATTATTAACAAAACATTAGTATTTTCAGGAAATAGTACAAAACGCGTCTAATGCGAAAAGAAGTTTGCACCCGAGCGATATCGAGGGTAGTAAAACCACATTCTTTTTGATTCACCAGTCTATTTATTTGGTTATATTTATAAGTTTTATTTACTATACGCTGACTCCGTGTCCATCTATTACTAATATATTATTTAAGAGAGCTGTTGTTGTGCCAGTTCAGAAGTAATTGTTCAAAATAAAAATAGATTGAATATAAATTCATGATAAAATTACGAGTTGCTAACTTCTTTAAATTGTAAGAATGAAAGTTTATTATTAGAGACTATAATCTTCTTTGAGACTATACGTCGTGTCAGAGAGGTTACGTAAAGTGACGAAGGTTGCTGTGACGTCAGGTGCCCTCCACGATTTTTTTGTCAGGTTATCTTTTTTGGCTCATAACAAACCATTGTTTACTAGTGTTCTGTATGCATTTTATTGTTTTTTCCTCTTTTTATTCTATTAAAAGCTTTTTTAACTGTTTTTAACCTTATCATATATCAGTAACATCATTAATAAGCCAATAAATGCATACATTATAGATGATAAAACAAATAATTCTCGCACAAAGAACTCAAATAAGATGTAAAAGATAACTTACTTACAGATTATGTTACGCCACACAGAAAATGGATTTGTATTGCGGTAAAAGAGACATTTATCTTTTAAGGCTCTATGGTTGCACCCAAATTCAAAGCATTGAGACATTTTTCATTCTTAAATTAATAAAATTGATTAAAAAATGATAATAAAATAAAATAGCACTGATAAAACTCATTTGTATATTCTTTGTTATGAGCCAGGCGCAGCTTAGCCAACGTAACAACACACACTTTTTTACGTATGTGACGTCACACTTCCCCAGCGTATTCTCTTTTTAAAGTCTATTTTCATCTTAAAGACTATTTCATTCTACTGTACTATTCTTATCTTTGAGACTATTCTTTTAATCTATTACTATTCTTATCTTAGGAAATATTCTCATTCTCGGGATTATTCTCAACTACTTTTTTATATAATTATTTACTTCTGTTTTACGATCAATGAGAGATAATCCTTGATTTTTAGGTTTCTTAAAAATTTAACTACATTAATATTAGACAATAACAGTTAGTTACATACTTTATTTTTAGGTTATATAAATAAATATCGATTCATTAAAGGGTAAATAATTTTTAGAAGGTTTTACGTTATTGGCAACGTTATCAAACCGGTCATTTTTAAGCCTTTGAAGTTATGAAGATTTACTCATCACTTCGAAGACCTGAAAATGACCGGATAGGTATAGGAGTACCCACCTATATTTACATAAGGGTTCTACCATCAACTTTGAGGTTTTGGCTGGATTACAGAGTAAGCTATAATATTTATTTGTGATTAATTGTAAATTAAATTTAAATCAAGCAAACATAGGTGTATAAATATGTAGTGAAATTCTTAAGCAGCCCCTACACTATCAATCCGCTTGATCAAAACAGGGCGTCAAGCTTATTGACACGAGCTTCAAGCAGCCTTGGGTCGCTTCAAGCATCCCATCAATCTTTTCATCAACACTCATTTGTAGCGGAGTTTTCGACTAGTGAACTGCGCTTCCTGGACTGTAGTGAATCAGTATTGTGTAGATACCATGGTTTCGAATCAGGATTTAGGGTTTCTCATCTTGATATTTGTTGCTCTCAAGCGGGAAAAAAACTATCCAGAGGAAGCGACGTTGGTCAAAGGATTAGAACTTTCCTCAACTCCGGACAATCACGATATCAATTAATGAGGAGGCTAATAAATAATCGATTGGCATTATTATCTACGATGTCCGAACCTTCGGAAGCGAGCGGACGGTCCACCAGCGCTGGTGTGACTGACGGAATGCTTGATCAAAATTGCTCTAGACTATCAAGTGCTCCGTCAAGCCGCTTGAGTCAGTCAAACTTTCCATAGACTAAAATAGGGTTCTAGACTATCAATCACGCTTGACGCGCTATTTTGATCAAGCGGATTGAAAGTGTAGGGCCTGCTTTAGTGTACTGCTTTTTATTAACCTATAAATTTAGGTTCAATTTATATAGCAGTCCAAACCTGTATCAACTGACTAAGTTAGATTTAACATATAATATTTGTGGCAAACAAATGCTTAAATAATTCTCTGCAGCAAATTATTAGAGGATAATGTTTTAATAGCCATTTAGTTAGGAGTGGTAGGGTGACTTCACATT
This sequence comes from Gerris lacustris, assembly GCA_951217055.1. Taxonomy (NCBI): domain Eukaryota; kingdom Metazoa; phylum Arthropoda; class Insecta; order Hemiptera; family Gerridae; genus Gerris; species Gerris lacustris. The sequence goes on along the minus strand of OX578280.1, from coordinate 19,506,225 downwards.
TATCGTAGTCAAGTTAAGGGGTTGTAAGAAGGGTACGTCAAGCTCAGTACTGCGTGACTGATGAGCATATCACGGCCACACCCACGTGACCTTATTGTTTGTAAACAAACTTCCCTTACTGATCCTTGAGGGTAGTTCTTCTACCTCGTTCAAGTATCCATCTAAATCATCTACAGGATGTCGGAAGTAGCCGCCCCTAACTCTTCCTGGTTTCAAGTGCACAGCTCTTAATCATTGATTTCAGATTTATTATCCGTCGCAAGAGTAATTGTTCATCGATTTAGAAGTCTATATAACCTCATATTGTAAGAAATAAATATAAATTATCGGCAGCGCTTTAATTTTTTTTTTCTTCCAAGCTTACCGAAGGTAACGAAAGCTATATGTGATCGTTCGAAAAATTTATTTTATGTCACCGATTTCAAAACTTCCAAGATATAAATCCGTTTCAAACATCAGTACACATTTTTGGTTCTTTGTCTGTCTGTCACTCAATTTTTGCAAACCAACATATCTAAAAACTAATTGTCCAATTTTAATAAAATTTAGATGGTAGGTCATAATTAACCCATTGTTGGTCCCATATAACTTTCAACCTTGTGTACCCATTTGTTTCTGATCCACATGTGCACAAACATGCATTTATTTACGCCTACATCTTCAAAAGTACTCATATGATTTTTTTTTTTTTGAAATTTTGATGGTTTGTCGAAAGTAGCCCTCAGATAGCCGCAGATTAATTCTATCGGTCTGCACTTTTTAAATTTTTGCTAAATTGATACTTTAACTCATGTATGACTGCAAAATAATTTAGACAGAAACAGGGGGGGGGGGGGGGTGAATAAATATTTAGACAATAATGGTTTGTAAAAGCATAACATTATTTAAGTACGTTATAGAACTCGAGGAAGCTATGTGCCACACTAATTGGCAGATTTATTTTTATTCTTTTCTGTAAGGTATTCAATAACTAATAAACATAACAAAATTATGTTAGCAATATACAAGATAGGGCTTAATAAACATAGACTTGAGAATTATAAATACTTAATCTCGCGAATTTGATGCACGTAAACCTTAAACACTCTTCCATATAATTAAAACTCTATAAATATTTGAAACAGAAGATGTGTTTTAAACCCTTAATTATACTAATAGCTCATTACTAATACAGAGATCATACAGATTTTTTAAGTAAAGGTTGGCATTACGAATCTCTTGATACCCATCGAGACTTCATTCTAAACGTTTTAATGCGTGTACCTCTATGAGTACCACAGGTACCTCATTACTAATAAAGATATCAGGGCCGGCGCAAGAGGTTTTGGCGCCCTAGGCAAAACTATTATAAGGCGCCCCCCCCCCCCCCCCCCCCCCATCATTCTAAGCCAACGCCGATCAGTCGATTCAGCCACTCACTTTTAGGAAATATAAGAACAAAACAAATAAAACACAATTTATCTCAAATTTATTATTAAATCACTGCTACAATGTAAATAACTTGCCAACTACTGTTCAGTTCAGTTAAAATAGTTAATAATAAAAATTAGAATAAAAAAAATAGTTAATAGCAAAATTTTAGAAAATTAGGCTCAAAATGGTGAATTTTAGGCCTTTTTTAGAGCTTTTTCAGTTAAAAAAAGCATCACTTAAAAGTTTGTTTAAAATTGTTTCTGCAGAATTTTTGAAACATTTATTAACTAAATCGGTTTTTAGACTAAAAAAAAAAATTTTTTTTTTACTTTTAACGCTATACTATGCTATTAATTCTTTCTGATTCATTATGAAATACCTTCACAACTTACTATACAGCAACTGAACTAGGGGATACACACTCAACTGATTATATAAACAAACAACCATTAAGGTATGCAAATAAACAAACACAAAATAGTTTAATGTTTGTATCCCAAATAACATGTAAGTGGGAATCCCAGTTTTAAATGTTAATATCAACTTGACTATTGCTTCATAAACAATAATCATTAATTTGCAAAATAATTATATTATTTGTTTTAAATAAGTATGAAAAATAATAAAACATAAGAAATGTTAAACCTTAATTTATTCAATTGATATGTTTTCGTAATTTTGTTGTAATTGGGGGGGGGGGGGGGGATTTCCCTCTTCCACTCTATGGATCCACCCCTGAGATCTCTCCTAATTTAAGTTATTCATCTATATTTCTTTGTAAAAACATTGACTTCTGGTGGGCAAGTACCTTGCGGCGCCCCTCAGGTCCTAGCGCCCTAGGCGGTCGCCTAGTTCGCCTATACGGTCGCGCCGGCCCTGAAGATATCGTAAAGATTCTTTAAGTAAAGATTGACATTACTATTCTCTTGAAACCTTTTGACTTCATTATAAACGTATTAATGCGTTTACCCAGCTAAAAATAGCTTATTCCCAACAAATTACTCTGATATGAATTAATATTAATTAATTGATGTGCCTGAGAAAAATACTATATTTTGAAATATTACTTTTCAACGCATCATATTATTATAGTTTAAACAATGCAGCTCTGAAAATATTATCTGATACAAATCTGGGCTTCACAGCTGATTCAGAGAAGTTAAAATCATAATTTTTACTAGAATAATACGGCAATACACGAAATACGTAAGAGAGGCAAAATAACATGTAGCATGTGGTAGCAAAATACCATCTTATCCGTCCTTGTCAACTTTGACAATGACTCTCAGCTTCCCTACTATAGATAACGAAGAATGACTGGCGTTATCTGCTTTGGCTTTGACAAGAGAATACACCCAGCAGCCAAGAGCTTTACAAAATGATGAATTATCAGAAAAAGTTTAACATTAAGTTCAAACACAGCTTATGAATCAGATTATGCTGATTAGGGAAAACTTCTATTTTCATTTGAAAAATACTCAGAAAAAGTGCGTAGATATAAACGAGGACTCTTATATATATTCCTGGGCTTGTCTGTACGTAATGCACCTGAATTCCAAAAGTATCCGACACAAGAATTTGAAACTATGCAGATATGTTATGTTTAATAACCCAATAATAGGAAAATTATAGAGAAACCCAAAAAATCATACCGCACAAGAATTGAAACTTTGCTGATATGTTATGTGTAATAAACCTAATAATAGGAAAATTATAGGGAAACCCAAAACAATCATCCCTCACAAGAATTGAAACTTTGCAGATATTATGTTATGTATGATAACCCAATAAAAATTATAGGGAAACTGGGAAACCCACAAAATCATCCCTCGAAAACTAGAGGTTGGAATATTTTTAACGGAAGTGCTTCGTATGAACGAATCTCTTCTCTTAACGATTCATCTTTCCGCCATGTCTACTTTAAAATGGTGGTTTTCGTGTCCCTCCTCGACTTTTATTTATGAAATCAACTATTCTTTGTCTAAAAACAAAACAAAAATTTAAGAAATTTTTCATAAGCAGCATATTTTGTGAAGAATAAATGGTCCACCCCAAATTCTTAAAAATGTATTATCTTAGGAACAGATTGAGCTAAAGCTCAATCTGTTCCTAAGATAATACATTTCGGTGTAGTCCTAATGCGTTAGGACAAGACAGTAAATACGCATATAAAGGCGTTTGTTTCAGGTCATTTATAATAGATGGTTAAAAAGTTATAGCTGAAACAATCTTTTAAATAGCCGCCATATTGAAACGGCTGGGCTGATTATGCTGGTTAAAGAACTCGTCCTATTTGTTAAATTGCCTGCGGACCCTTTCTCTGTGCTGAAAGCACAACTATTAGCTATTTTAAACTGTGGCATTTGAACCTATATGGTGGCTTATTATAGGAGATAATATAGGTAAATAAATTTGATTTTATCTTTGTAAGCACTCGAGATGATTCTCGATTGCTGTGTTGTGTGTTGGCGCAAAGCAGAACTTCAGGTTTGTAGTTTTGTTCCAAAATGAATTGGCTTAGCGCGTGGTACAAACAACAATACTTTAAACTGCTCTCCTGAAAAATGAACAATTTGGACTTACACCACTTGGCAGCTAACCCCTTCATATTTACTTTGCAGTTATTATTTAGATAACTCATTTTGTTATAGAACAGTTTAAATTTCAAGGATTGCCATAATTAAATGCGGTATATTTGTACCATCAGAATTATCAGAAACTTTTTTTTTAAACGATCTCCAGGAATAGTTTTATCATGTACTATGTCTATTGTACTTTTCAATGTTTAATCTTTAACGCTACTTCTCATCTCAGCTTATTAGCTTATATCACACTTAACATATCATTATTAACCTTTGTGCTGACTCAAAGTTAGCTATTTCCCACAATCTCTTACTTAAATTCTTACTAAGTGGCAGTTTCAAAGTTAATAATGATTTCACGCAGAAACTGTTAACTTTATCATTGCTTCTCAACTAGTTGAACAAATTAATATTTGCTCAACAAGAATATTTGGTTTTGCGTTAACGAAACAGGTTTTACCATGGTGAAGTACCATCAGATGATATCTTCTTGTGAAATTAAAGTTTGATGGTAAATAAAACTCATAAATTAGTTCACTGACAAATGCGATTACACAAACAAATTATACATAATTGTTATTATTTATCCTACAGATTATAGTTACTTAAATTGTTTGTTTATATTCCAAAATTTCATATCTGCAACTACTGATTTATTTGTGCTATTGATTTTTTTCAATATTGTCAAAGGTGATATTGTTTACTAGGAAGGTGATTGTAAAGCTTCTATTGCCCTTGTTATAAGGGTCTACCGATTAAACAGGTTTGATTAATCGTTGTTTTCTTAGTAAACTTTAACATAGGAAAGTAAAAGTTTAGAGTTCTAAGTTCGCTGAAGTTATTTAATGACTTCTGTTTATTAGATTATTACTTCTGATTTATCTTTCTTTTTTCCTAGTTTAATATAAAAAAAATCGGGTACTAGGTATACCTCGAAACTTTTCCTCACTTCAGGGCCACTAAAGTGGAGGAAGCAGCATTGGACGTGGTCAGTACTTGGATGGGTGATCGTTCTGAACAAACTGATTTATTATCATTCTTCAAAAAAAACCTTATTTTTAATACCTATATTTTATTTAATTATTTGAAGTTTGGCGGTATTTTGACAGATGTAAACAAACTTTGACGTCATCAAAATTATCGCACTAATAAATAATTATATTCGCTTATAACTTTTAAACTAATTAATGGAATTTCATCGGGTTTTTTTATATTTGTTCCTTAATTTTTCCGGTTCCAACGATATGCTATACGTCAAAAACCTATTTATACTTTCGGTATTATTAACCGTCAACATTTTAAAAAATCAAAAATTGATAACTTCATAATCGCGGCCAATATCAAAATGAAATTTGGTGGGCTTGTTTGTCATACAGAGAGATATATTCGTGCTAAATTTCAACCCGACCAGGACCATTGTCGATTTATTACGATTTTTTAAAATTTTTGCTGACTCAAAAAACTGGGTTCAAGATGGCGGAAAAATTTGATTTTTCGGGCGGCACCGCTACAGGTAAGGACTGATTTTTCTGCCAAGTTTCAACTCTCTAGGTTAAATACCTTGGGCGCTACGATGATAACACACACACACACATACATACATACAGACGTCATGCTTAAAACCACACAGGAGGTCTTAAACACACCCAAAACGGATAATTCCGTTGAAATCTCGAAAAATAATTTTTTGGTGAAAACAGTACATTTCCTACATTTTATAGGTAGTGAGGAAAAGTAAAAAAATAAACATCGTATTTTAATTTAGATGTTACAATTTACAGAAGTAAAAGTTAAAAGTTTGGGGCACGTTGTACAACACCGCGTGTCAGGCCATTATACGGTGGATGAAATGCTTGATATATAACATTTTTGGACTGTTTTTTACCATAATCGATCACCACCAAGACCAAGCGCAAATTGTTTTGCTTATATACGTTGAAGATGTGGTTATATCATGGACGGTCAGAAGTTCAACTTTAGAATTTAGAATATAATTTTGCTTCCGAACTTATTGAAGGTAAGAATTATTATTGAGTTTTATATTTATACAATGATTTATTTATTTGTTGATGGTTAGGAATTCCATAACTAATGAAAATGTAGTTAATGGTATATGTGCAAAAATAGTAAACTTATGAAAAGGAGATAAGAAAGAGGGAGAATAAAGAGTGTAAGAGAGGGAGAGAGACAAAGAAAGAAAAAGAGGAGGACATACCGAGAGACAAAGTTACAGAATAGGGCTAGAGAGAGAATGATAAATAGAGTAAGAGGGAGAGAGAGAAAAAAGAGGAGGACTTAATGAGAGACAAATGTACAAAATAGGGAAAGAGAGAGAACGATATAGAGAGTAAGAGAGAGAGAAAGAAAACGAGGACATAATGAGAGACAATGTTACAGAATAGGAAAAGAATGAGAACGATATAGAGAGTTAGGGGGGGGGGGGGGCGCATACTGAGAGACAGAGTTACAGAATAAGGATAGAGAGAGAATAATAAAGAGAGTAAGAGAGAGAGAGAGAGAGAGAGAGAGAGAGAAAGAAAGAAAAAGAGGAAGACGCAATGAGAGAAAAAGTTACAAAATAGGAAAAGAAAAAGAATGATATAGAGTATAGAGAGTAAGGGGAGGGACATACTGAGAGACAAAGTTACAGAATAGAGAAAGAAAGAGAATGGTAAAACAAAAGTATGAGAGAGAAAGAAAAAGAAAGAGGTGGACATAATGAGAGACAAAATTACAAAATAAGGAAAGAGAGAGAATTATAAAGAGAGTAAGGGGAGGGTTATACTGAGAGACAAAGTTACAGAATAGGGATAGAGAGAGGATGATAAAGAAAGTATGAGAGAGAAAGAAAGAGAAAGAGGTGGACATAATAAGTGACAAAATTACAAAATAGGGAAAGAGAGAGAAAGGGAAAGGACATTTTAAGAGACGAAGTTACAGAATAGGGATAGAGAGAGAATGATAAAGAGAGCAAGAGAGAGAGAAAGAAAAAGAGGAGGACATAATGAGGGACAAAATTACAAAGTAAGGAAAGAGAGAGAATTATAAAGAGAGTAAGGGGAGGGCTATATTGAGAGAAAACGTTAGAGAATAGGGAAAGAGCAAGAATGATAAAGAGAGTATGAGAGAAAAAGAGGAGGACAAATGAGTGACAAAATTACAAAATAGGGAAAAAAAGAAATTGATTTAGAGGGAAAGTTGAAAAAAAGTGAGAGGTGGAGATAATGATGAAAGAGATATTGATCTATAGTTTGCTCTTCGTAGCATAAATGGGGCTCAGAATAAAAAAATGGGAGGAAAACAGAAAGAGTGAAAAAATTAATGAAGAGAGGAATAGTTAACAAGAGAGAGTTAACAAATTAAGAGATAAATAGGGATAATATATGTTAGAAAAGAGATATTGACAAAGAGATAGTAAGAGAGATAGAGATAATGATACTGAGGGTGAAATGGACTTAGAGAGCGAGGAAGAGGAAGGGAAAGAGATTGGATGTGTGCAGAATGTAGGGCGTAGAGACTAAAATAAATGTGTAAAAGTTTCGGAGCCAATTTCCAGCAACCATAGAACACAGTGAATATAGACTGAAGCAATAATAACTTTAGAATGTTAGCTGCCTTTAACTAACTACTCTACATTATAACTACTCCGCAACTTTAAAATACTTTAACCCTCCTAGAATTTGTACAAGCCAACTAAAATGAGTGTTTTATTAAAATAAAACCTTAATAAAAATATATATTAGAAAATAGGAAGTGATTACAATTTTAGTTGATATTAATACGCACAAGTTTATTTTATCCTTTTTGACTTTTGATCCATTTTAAGAATAATTTAAACAAAGTTGTCTATTTAATCACTATTGTTTCTTATTCACGAAGGTTGTGGTTTAAAAACCAAATAGTTATTTATGTTACTAGGCAGAAAAATTCCATCTTGCTGACAAGTTTTTAAGTTTTGGTTCCAAGCCAAAGGCGAGGATAAGCTAAATAAATTTACTGCAAATGCGAAGCCGAGGCAGGAAATTTACTATTTTACTGATGAGGCGAAGCCGAGTGAGGCAAATTACATGTTGACTGACGAGGCGAAGCCGAGGCAGGAAAATGTTTATTACCTGCTAAGGTGAAACAGAAGCAGGTAATCTTTAAACGAGTCAGGAATGTTTCCATTGCTGCATAGTTACATAGAATATTTTATCTACTAACGGCAGAAAAATTACACTAATTATTATATTCCCTTTTTAATATATAAAAGATTTAAAGAAATGAAAGTTGTAAAAAAACGAAAGTTTGAGTCATCAAGAAAACAAAAAAAAAAAGGCAAAACGGATTCAGTGTTGCCACTTTTTTTATTAACAGCTGTTTTTTATCTCAATTTTTAAAGATTTTTTTAAATAATCACTGTAAAATAATAAAATTTGTTTTATTACTATAATTATTAATAGTATATTATGTTACAAGGCTGTGAAGTGAGTTTTTTCTTTACCGCGGCAATTACATTTACTGTCGAGCGAAGCGAGACAGTAAATATTGCCAAGGTAAAGAAAAAACACTTCAAAGTCGCGTAGCATATGCTATTTTTTCCGAGGTAGCAGACAATGAAAAAACATTAAATATTAATCACTAATCAATATATAATAATAACAAATATTAGTACATACTTGAGACTTAAAAAAAGAAACCTTAAAATGAGGTTACACTATAAGAAAAGATAAATAAAACGCATTGACATCCAGCGGATTTTTATCGTACTAGAAGCATTTCTACAAAGACTGCAGCACTACTAACGGAAGTTTTGACAACTACCCGCCGTAAAGAAAAAATCTTTTAGTGCCTAGGACGTAAAAGATTTTTTCTTTACAGCTAGGAGTAATGAAAAGATTTTTTAAGTCCACGTAATGAAAAAATGGATTTTAGCTATGTTTTTTAGGCTCTAAAGTTACTATTTCACAGCCTACCACGGAAAAAGTTATTTTTAAAAAAGATATAAATATTTAGCAGAATATTATACGCTTAAATAAATATAAATGAACAATGTGAGAGAGTTCATAACCTGCGATATAGTAACCTTTTTTGAGTAAAATTTTCTTAAAATTTTGCAGCCTGTTTGTTATTTTGCTGACACTTTGAACTTTTGCCGACACTTTGATATTTTGCTGACATTTTATTATTTTGCTGCGTGTTTTTTTGACATGTTACAAAAGAATCAAGAAAAATGACATTTTGCAAGTTGAAAACAGTACAACAATGCTTCATTTTGCTGCCGTGAGTAAATAAAAAATGTTTTATGCATGCAAACTTAGTTAATAAAAATCGATTTCAGTTACAATCAACGCATACAAATGACAAAAAAACTGAATTAACTATTTGAGAGACATGGTCAAAATCCCATTGAAAAAAGAAATGCATTCAAATTAATCTTTTGAGAGGATAAAAGTTTGTGGTTTCTTAAAATCTGCCATTCTAGTGTTCGTTGTATCGTTGAAGGGTCTGAAATAAAAGCAGTGGGATAATAGTTATAACTTTAAATAATAAATATCATTGTAATTTAAATAATTTACAATTCTACTGGGTAACATAATCTTACTATAAATAACTAACAAAAATCTTGAATATACAATCTTGGTAAACAAATGAAGTTTTAGTGTGGGTCGTAGAAGGGTTGTAAAACATATAACAGGTTTATACTTTCGTCAGTGTCTAAAATTGGCTATATTTCTACAAGTTTATACAAGTTTTTCTACAACTTAAATAAGTACCCTTTGTGGTTCTCTAAGGAGCTCATATACTATATAAGCAAGAAAAATTACTACCGCAGGAAACATAGCAAAACTAAGAAACATATATATCTTAATCTACACCGGATCTACCAACGCTTATTCAAACAACTTTTCAAATCTGATCTCCGCCGACATAGGCATGAACTCGACCTATCCCTCAGAAAAAATACTAACCTTTTTTGGAGAGAAGTAAAGACGATGCAAGGATCTAATCAACGAACTTCCTTCTGCCTCGCCACCACCGGAATCATATCCGACCCTCCTGCTGTGTCTAAGGCGTTCGCTCAACACTTCGCCTCCGTCTTTCCTCATTCACCGACTATTTCTAAATCAGTTACTGGACCAATTTTTATCCCTATTTTCTTTCTCCACAAATCAGGATCCTCAGTATATCCATATTCCCGTCATTACTTCCACACACGTCCTTGAATCTATATCCACCTTAAAATTATCCTATTCTTGTGGCTCTGACAATATTCCAAGTTTTTTAGTAAAAAAGTTTGCATCCGTATTCGCCCCAGTTCTCGCTTCTACATTTAACTGTTGTCTTGGTTCTTCGACTTTTCCTTCCCTCTGGAATCAAGCACTTATTGTCCCGATATTTAAATCAGGTGATCGCTCCGATGTTAAAAACTACAGACCCATATCAATTTGTAATGTTTTTTCTAAAGTCTTCGAACGCACCCTACATTCCAATTTATCCTCCTTAATCTACCCTCTTCTTAATCATCGCCAACATGGCTTTGTTCCAAATAAATCTACTACCAGCAACTTGCTATCTTTCTTATCTTATCTCGGTCCAACTGTTTCTAAAGGTTCCCAGGTAGATGCAGTTTTCTTTGATTTCAGTAAAGCTTTTGACCTTGTTAACCATTCCATCCTTATCAACAAACTTACGTCTCTTTCTTTTCATCCCGAATTAGTATCTTTTTTTAGCAGCTGTTTATCAAACAGAACTTGTCAAGTCAAAATAAGCAGCCACCTTTCAAAATCTTACTACGCTTATTCAGGAGTCCATCAAGGATCAATCCTAGGCCCGTTGCTGTTTCTTGTTTTCATTAACGACTTATGCGAATTGATTAAATGTCCCTTCCTATTGTTTGCGGACGACTTAAAAATATTTTTAAAGGTTGATTCTCTTTCCTCTTGTCAAATTCTTCACAATGAAATCGATGTCATATCTACGTGGTGTAAAACAAATAAAATGATTATCAATACCGATAAAACATCTTTCATATCATTCTCACGACGTCGACACCCTTTGCAATACAAATATATTCTTGATGGCACCATTCTCACCCGCTCCGATTCTGTTTGTATTATAATGTGGGTATTATATTAGATTCAAGACTTAAGTTCGATCTGTATATAAACTCAATAGTTACTAAAGCTTCTCAGCGTCTTGGTCTTATCCGTAAAATCAGTTATCATCTTTCACTAGAGTGCTTCCAATGTCTTTATGTTTCTCTTGTCAGGCCTCTCCTTGAATATGCTGTGCCGGTTTGGAATAATCTCGCTTTGATCCGCTCGGATCAAATCGAGAGAGTCCAGCGGCTTTTTGTGCGGATCTGCTATCTTCGATATTTCTTCAGGAGAGTCTACTACTCATATGAGTATTTATCTGAGAGACTTGAACTCTCGCCTTTGCGCCAGAGGAGAAAAGCCTATGAATTATTGTATCTCTCGAAGGCCCTTAATGGTGAGTTGCGCTGTGAGGAAGTTGCCTCTCAAGTTGTGGTTCTACCTGTTGGACGTCGAGCTAGCAGGTTTGCGTATATCAGGCAGATATCTGACATGTGTCCTTTAGTCCGTTCCGTCCATGGTCTGAATTCCCTGTGCCGTACTAACAGTAATGTCCAAGTCTCTACCTTATCTAAACTTAAATCCATTCTATCCCTCCTTTCCCATGGCAAGTAATGTTTACTAATTAAGTAAACTTCTTGAGCGCTTATCTCGTGGCTGTATGGCTGCATAAGGCTCATAAAAAAAAAAAAAAAAAAAAAAAAAAACTTTATACAAGTTTGTTGGGTGACATAATCGTACTAACAAATAAAACCCTGAATATACAGGTAAAATATGAAAGTTGTAATGAAGCAAGAAACATACAGGGATTGCGACGTTATTTATTCATTTTATAAATAAAAGTGTCAGAATCTTCTAATTAAATTAGATCCGTCATGATATGTAAATCCACATACTACATAGTGCTTTCCATACTGAGTTAACAATAATTGAAATAACAAAATATCTAAAATATCACTGATTTATAACTTAATTATATTATTAAAGAGGCGAATCTAGCTTTTATACACTGACGAAAGTATAAACTTGTGTTGTTTTACAACCCTTCACCGACCCACACTAAAGTTGCGAATAAACTATAAAAGGGATAAATAAAAGAAACGAAATAATTAATAAATACGGTATTATAATAAAAAATGAACATACCGAGGTTACGAAGTATATTTACATTTTACATTAAAATTACATTATTTCTAATTAAATTAGAGACGTCTACAAAACGTAAATCCACCTTACTGTTTTCCATTTTAAAAATACTGAATTAACAATAGTTAAAATACAATCTGTTAAGAATTCCGAAAGACCAACTACTAAGGTTGGTAAAGTTGAATAAAGATTGAAAGTGGGATGTGGACTGTATTACATAGAAAATAAACAACAGTTTAAAATAAAATGGATACAATAGAGTTTATTAAAATAACAATAATAAATGTTGAGTCACAAAAGGGTTTATATCAAAAATCCAAAATAATAAATGATAAAGGAATGAGAATGGATTATGCGTTGAGTTGAAATGCCTTGATGCAGGATTCATATTACCAGTAGAGGCTAAGATGATACAGGTTCTGTGATGAAGTAGATGTGGTGATATCTAGTAGATAAATCTACATTCACAAGGTATTACCAGCAGAATCAACTAGGCGGTGATGATGATAAGTCCAACTGGACATATGTTGCAGAATGATAAGATTAAAGTTAAGAAATATGTTTAAGTTGAGCTGATTGAAAGTTAGATGCTACCTCGGACAATGTCAGATATATACTGCTCGGTAGAAAGGTAAGGATAAGGGGTAGAGTGCAGTGGCGTAAATAGCGCCCCCGCCAACCCCGCGGCGCGGGGGGGCGCCTGCTCTGGGGGGCGCCGAAAAATGTGTAAACAATAATATTTAATAATAAAAATTAAAATAAACTCTAAGTGGGCGGAATTATTTGAATACAATTATTTTTGGGAGATAAAAATAAATGAGAGATAAATGAAATAAATAGTTTAAATCAGGGTGAGAATGTTATGAGATGTTATGGTTTAGAGCTCACAGCTCAGTTTGGTTTTCAAGTTAAGTGTCACTATACCTATTTTATTATATGGGCAAAAGTATATCGGACTAATTCTCCCTTCTTCATTTTGGACTGCTAGGAGATCCAAGTGTTTATTACAACTAAAAGTTATCTTGTCTAATCTGGTTTTTGCAGCACTAGATAAGGAAATATCTTCCAAGCTTAACAAGTCATCCTTCCGTCTCTTTCTCTATTGATTGTCTTTGCTACATATATATGTATTTCTTTTTCTTTCTGTATTTAGTTTTTAACTCTTTTCTTACCTAGCTAATTTTACCTCCCTTTAGAGTTGTTATCTTTTCTACCCTTCCCTTAATTTAAGAATTGTTATCTATTAATCATAAATCATATGTATCGAATTCAGTTCTGTACAGTTATAGCTATCGTATGTCGTATGGTTGTGTCTTTTGCTGTGAATTTTAACTTTCCTTTAGCTAAAAAGCTCTGCTATTTTTTATTTCTTATTCTACGTTTAGTTGTTTGTGTGTAAAATTAAATTATTTTGCTTAAGAATTAATTTATAAAGGTGAGTGTATTTTTTAGACAATTATATAGCCGTCGGGATTCTAGGGGAGCCCCGTCACGTCAATTTGTTAATAACTAAAACATCTTATCTTCCTTCTCCTCCAGGAGCAAACACTCTTTTTCTTTTGCTTCCGAGCTTACCGAAGGTAATGGAAGCTATAAGCTATTTGATCGTTAACTGAAAAACAAATACATTTTATGCCCCAGATTTCAAAAATTCTAAGACTGAAATTCGTTTCAGATAACAGGAAACATTTTTTGTTTCCGTGTCAGTCTGTCTGTCGTAAAAAACTACTCTTACAATTTTAATGAATTTGGATGGTGGCTCATTGGTCATCATGACTCATATAAGTCTAAACCGTATGCGTCTATTTCTTTTTCTTTCACGTGCGCACAAGCATACCTACATTAATTTACACCTATAATATCTTCAAAATTACTCATTTGATTTTTATGAAATTTAGATAGTTTGTCGAAAGTAGCCCGCAGATAATCCCAGATTAATTTCTACTGTCTGCGCTCATTAAATTTTGCTAATGCTCATTTAATTTTGCTTATTGTTACTTTATTTCATGTAAGAAATCAAATCATTTTGACTGATTTAAAATAAAAACGGGGAAAATTAAATAAATTCAACAATAATAAGTTTTAAAAGCATAAAATCATTTAGTATACAAAATTGGACGCGAGGAAGCTTTGTGCTACATTAATTGGCAGATAGATGTGCATCTGTATATGCGAATAAGATATTCCAGTTCGTCGTCAAGCAAGGAGCAAGGTTGCTACTTTGTTTTCCTCTTATTTATATTATAATTTTTTTTTTTTTTTAAGAAATAAAAATAACACTATGACTGTAGTAGTACTGTACACGAGCATTTAAAAAAAAGAAATAATAATCTGTTAAGAAGTCTGTTAGAGGGGGTACATTTTGTAAGCTATTGGGGGGCGCAATTTCAAAAGTTGCGGGGGGCGCCGGTTAACTTAGTTACGCCACTGGTAGAGTGAAAGAAGAAGGAGAGACAAAAAGTAAAATAAAAAGAATTTAACTATAATTAAAAGGCAAAACCAAAGGACCCAGGTGGCTGGGAATGAGGCCTTAGGATGCACTTTAAAGAAAATGTCAATTATATCAAAAGAAAGGATGAGTTCGTTGGCCAGATTACTATTTTGACTTTTGTACCCCGTACCCCTTTTACCCCTTACCCCCGTGTACTTTTTTTTTTTTTTTTTTTTTTCACTCATCCAAATTCTAAACCAAAATTTTCCTACATTATTACAAGCCAATAATAAGCAGCTTTCTTTGAAAATTCGCTCATTGAGTCACGTAAATGACTGGACTTTTTAATATTGCAAGAGTATTAGAATCTCTTTTGTGTTTGTTTATATATTGGATTAATTATAATGATAGCTGACCTTACCCTAAAAATAAATATAGCAGCTGAAAAGTCTATTAACAAAAAAAAAATAAATAAAATAAAAAAATAAAGAGGAAAGAATTTTCAGTCATTTTGAAGGCCCTTTTAATGAAACTTCAATGAAGCTTAGATCCCTATAATGGTCGGACTTTAGCCAAGCTTTTCCAGCTACCCATAAACCTAGTTCTTTTTAACAGCGAACTGCCAAAGATAATGAAAACGAGGGTATTGGAACGAGTCAATAGCTAGTGAATTCTGAAGAAATACCAAAGATAAATTAAGTAAACCCTCTTCAATAATAAAAAGCAGTGAAAGAGTAAATGTGGGTAAGAATTCTAAAGTGTTCTCTCATAAATAGGAGTTTTTTTGTAGTGTCCCGTTCTTGGTTTAAAGGTAGTTTTAGTTTTAAGAAAGCCTTACATGGTATTTTACGACCCGAGTCTCTAGTTTTCTTCTTAAGGGTAGGAAATAAGGGGATCTGAAATTACTCCCTTATATATCAGTGGTAAGCGCTTCTTACCCTACAGCTTTCCCGTATAATCGTCGGTGGTAATTTAAAGGTTTTAAGAGACATCTTAAAGGGAGCCTTTTCCACCTGTACTTATTAAAAGCCCTTTAGAAGGTGCGTCGCCTCTTGAAAAGGACCTTAACGCCTGTAATAAGGATCTTCTTTAGAAATCTATTAGGTCCTTTTCTTATATGGAGAAGGAAATATCGTAAACTCAAAATATCCTCTGACGTTTCCCCTCTTTGTGTACCAATAATGAAATGTATTTTGTTACGTTATTCCTAAACATCCCCCTAATCTACAGAATTACTTTAAAGTCTTGATAAATTATGTATTGTAGCATAATAATTGACGTAAATAACGTTGTTTCACACCAGAGGGGGGTTTTGGTTTCGTTTGATAAAGCGCGTAAGGTAAACTGAATAATATCGGTGTTATTTCCTTGGCTCTTCCCCCTACTCTATATTATCTCAAGCTTCCTCTTCCGATTATTTATAGCTTGACTACAAACTCCCATTGAAGATTATATTTTATAATATTAATAAATTTAAGAAAATTAATTTCCGATTGGTTCGTTGCTTATAAATAAATATCTTGTTCCAAACTCCTCCCGTTGTTTCGTTTTCCCATGAAAATAATCGATCCAAAAAACTTGAAAAATTTTCTCATTGGGAAACAATATTATTGTGATTTTCTTATCCTTTGGGTCTTCAGGGATGAGAAAAAGTTGAAAACAAAAAAATACGTGTGGTGTCGTGGGACACCCGGTAGGAACGAAGTTCCTTACATTTTTCATTAAATATAAATTATAAGGTTGAAGTATTATATTAAACCCACCCGCAAAATCAAAACAAAAAATATCCCTACAAAAACAAAACAAAAAAATTTCCCTACATCAAAACTAAAAAATTCCCACATCAAGACATGTCAATGTCAATATTGTAAAAAGATTTAAAATCTGGTTGGTCCAAATGACATTTTGACATATAACAAAAATAAACAAGGAACAGGCTTCCTTAATAACATTTCTTCCTGTCTTTTTGAAGCTTAAGTTTACGCGAGCGTTGCGCGTGAACGCTTGGGCGGATAACGATTTCCAACGAACTCAGCCTGGGCATTGGTAAAATGAACATGTGTACCAAATTTCAACTAACTCGGTGATCTTTTGCTAAAGTTATCGTCATCGGTAGATTTCGTGACGGATTTTGCGTGACGGTGATTTTGTGACGGTGATTTTGGTCGTTTTTTCGGATTCACTCCCGGGCTCCAGAACGTGCCATAAGGAACTTCGTTCCAAACATATTTTTTATTAACTTAAAATTTGGCTATATTTCACCCATACCTATTCACGCAAGAGTATAGAAAATCATAAAATAATTTTGATAATACAAAAATCCTAGACAATGAAAGAGTTACTAGAAAAAGGGAATTTTTAGAAACATTTTATATATCAATATACAATAACAATATGAATCATAAAGTAGATATGAAAGATTAAAAAAAAAAAAAAAATCAGTTAAATAACAATTCACGTAATTGACAATTGCATTATGCAAGTGAATGATGAAAGATTATAAATTAATGACAATTTGAATAGACGTTTTTTGTCTATGTTAATAAAATAAAAAATAAATCAATAATTGACCTATGTAGTTATCTCAGTATATATGTTTAAGTTCAGTTAACATTGGTTATTGTAAGATTAGATATTATCTAGATAGATTTTAGATGTTCAGATTGGTCAGTAACTCTTTGACTATACTATGAGAAAGTTACTCAAATAGTGTATTTATTTCTATCTCCAAAACAAAACAAAAATTGTAATTTTATTTACATTCAAGGTACAATAGTTTTTATTTAATGTGTTGGTGCTAGATTTTATTGTTTTGTTATTGTAGGCCTGAAGATGCCCAGGTATGGGCAAAATACAGCCAAATTTTAAGTAAATAGAAAATCTTTTTATTTTTAACCTTTTTTCACCCCTGAAGACCCGAAGGATAAGAAAATCTAATTAATCATAAGGGATAAACCGAAGAAAATTGAAAATATTATTGTGATAGTCCCCATTCTCCATCTTCGGGCCTAAGGAAATTACTCGTAGATTTTTCCGGGAAAGCAATTGTATCTGATTCTGATGCTTTATCTCATCTAGTAAGAAAGCAAAGAGGAGGGGAACGAGTAGAAATGAAATACAACAAAGTAATTAGTAATTACACGATAATTAATAGAGTATAATCATATTCCGTTTCAATTCAAAAGTTCAGTGGCGATAGGTGTTCGGTAAAATAACTTCATATGTAACGACTGGATAATCCGAACTGTCCATAATTAAGAAATTATTTCTATTCGTTTTCCGATTACATCTTGCTCTAGTTAAAAACAAAAATGTTTGTTGTTTCCGAGCTTGCCGAAGGTAACGAGAGCGTTGTGATCTTTTGAAAATCGTTTTTTTTTTTGCTCCGGATTCAATAAATCCTGACAGGACGTAAAAATCATCATCGGCACGATAGGACGCAAGGAAGGTATGTGCCACACCAATTGGCAGAATATTTTTTTAACAATTCACAAAACAAATCATTGAAAAATATACTTAAAATAGTTTAGTATAAAGTTTACTTAATTAAAGTAAACATTTAAGAAAAAGAAATAAATGTTATCTTGTTAACTACAATTATTTATCTTTTAAAACACCGCCCTACCACTTCATAACAGCTTTAATATAAACGATGTTTAAAGTCTTATAATAAAAGAAGAAATAAGTTAAAACATTTTACAAGACATCCCTTATGTTTTTCTTGATAGCAGAGAAGCGATTTTATACTAGAATTAATTCCGCAGCGTTGTCGGAGGCAGCTTAGGGATGGGGTGCTTTACTTGGGTCGACGCCAAAGGAGTTGTTTTGTGCCAAATGAGCCAAATGTTGGCTACAGGGGAGGCGTTGTCTTCATTTACGCTCTTCCTTCCAAAAACTTTTTGCCCCAAAAAACAAGTCAGTTTTCCTTTCTGATCAATCTTAATCAAGATCAAGTGATAACATGGTGTAATCTTTTGATTTTTTTTTTTTTTTTTATCTTATATCTTTTTACTTTTTCATATAAGTAGTATATATAAAGAGAAAGTATTGTGATGGCGCGAAAATTCGATTTTGATGAAGGTCCCCTGAGACCAATAAAGCTGTTTTTAAAAAAATGTCTGTCTATCTGTAAGTCGTATGTGTGAAGTCTTTCGTCTGTTGTCTATAGTTTGTCGTCTGTGCACTCAAAAAAATATTCAAATAAAACAAGTGCAAAATCATATGAATCATAGTTCATTGATTTAAAATGGTCACTCGGGGTAAGCTACTATGTTTCATAGATAGCTGATTCTATGATTCTTGTATTATGAATTTGCACATGAATCATGGAGTCGTTGTCTATATTGCGGACAGAGGATATCTGGTTATGAAACATAGACGGAGCTGTCTATGTATCACAGGTAACGTATGTAAGTGATCTTTGAAACAAAGATCACCTATTGTAAGTGATCTGTCCAACATAGCCCAGTAGCCGATTTTGATGAAATTTAGCATACAGTTTCAGAAAAATCATACCTCGAAGCGCAATCAAGAAATTAATTTTGGCTATAAATTGAAAGGGGTGGGGAATTATTTTTTGAAAACGGTTTCCCCCATTTTGGTTTAGCATTTTTTAAAATGTAGTAAAATGCAGAATCTAACGAGATAAGTCGTTTTCTCGAGATAAATCTAGTTTCCGAGATGAATCAAAAATACATGATTTTCAACTTCAATAGGTTTTTAAATATAATGATTTCCCTTAGAATCGTTATTGTATGAATTTGTTAAGGGTTAATAAGATTCATTCCTTTATTTTCAAGACCAAAAAATGTTTGGTTTTACAACCAGAAGCAGCAACTAAACTTTTATGCGGTGTCAAAAAAAACCCATTTTTACTTAAATAAACTGTGAAAACTTCCTACTTTGTTTTTCTGACATCAAAATTTACTTTACCATAATCTATATCCGTTATGCTTTATACATTTCTACATACTTCCCACACTCTTGTTAAGCACAAGTTAAGATAATAGTAATCTATCATTGTCTTTACTTTAGCCTGACCGAGGCTAGACAGGGAAAGAGAGAGAGAGAGTTAAAACTGGGCTACACCCCTGGGATTAAGTGAATAAATCCATTATATCCACATCTTCAGGTTATTTTGTAGGTTAAATATTTGTTGGAATTAATTTGAATCGAGGACCAATAATAAATTGCGTCATTCCACGTAAACCCTCCAATTTGTTTATATATTTTAACATTATCGTAGTATATTACCCTTTATTACTACGTTTTTATTAGCTTGCTTTCGTGTTTGTTTGTTTGTTTGTTTGCCCGGTACAAATCTGGCAATCGATTTCTAACTAACTTCCCGAATAGCTAGACATTTTAAACTTTTAGCATAGCTCAGAACACGACGACAATGCATTATTTTAATACTTTTAGCCATCTTTCAGCAGAATTTAATTAGTTTTCAGCAAATTTTGCTGTGCGGAAAGTTAGTTCGGAAAAAATCCGCAAGTAATTTTATTTGTTTTGCCATATCCAATATTTACGCAATCTTCATTTTGACGGGTCTCAAATTTGTGATAGATAAACATTGAATGACAGCAAAACAGGAAATATCGATTATATTATTTATCGATTATATTATTTCAAATATATCGATGGCACGGTTTAGATTTGGTGTTGGGGAGTTCCTTTGTACAAAGATTTGTCCTTTTATAGGTTTAAGATCAGCTCCCTGAGATATGTGATCATGTCATTTATGTGAAGTAAATAAATTCGGAAATATTTTTTTTTTTTCACTAACATTATATATATTATATAACAATAACAATTATATTATCAACATTACATACGATTCAACAGAAAATTTAAAAACGTAGTATATAAAAAGTTCTTTTTATCTTGAAATTATTTCTATACTATGCTTATTCTTACTCAGGTCTTTAGGGTATTAATAACTAATCCGTTTTTGGATATATTTCACTTCCTTTGAGGCATCTTCAAGCCTTTAACAATTTCTCCTAAAACATAATTTTAATTATTTTCCTTCCTAGCAATTCATCTTCTATACATAGTCACTTTATTTAAGTCTGTTCCCTTTACTTCAGTATAATTTCATTTAAAAAAATAATTTCCTCGTAGAGAAAATAAGTCTATATTATATTTATAACAACACTAAATAATTGTGATATCATAATAGACAGGTCAAG
This sequence comes from Gerris lacustris, assembly GCA_951217055.1. Classification (NCBI taxonomy): domain Eukaryota; kingdom Metazoa; phylum Arthropoda; class Insecta; order Hemiptera; family Gerridae; genus Gerris; species Gerris lacustris. The sequence goes on along the minus strand of OX578280.1, from coordinate 19,485,380 downwards.
TGGATGCTAGTCAGCACACAGCGAGGGTCCGTAGGCAACACTGTATTGTTTAAGTAGTACCCTATTGATGGTGTTTTTTAAAATGCTAAAAAGCCTACTTTGAACTATCCTATGGGTCTGATATTCGCAAAAAAACATAAACAAACTTCTGATGAAGTATTTTTTTGCCACTGAACCGGACTTCAAACATATAAATACATCGAAAAGACCATAATTATTAAAAACAAAAACGTATTTTGTCAATAAAAAAAATTTATTTTTGTTCAAAATTTCCAAAAAGTGTCGAAGAATGTTCAGGATTTTTTTCAGTTTTTGCAGTTCACATAAGCGAGATAGAGGTGGGAGGACACTTATCCCACCCACTTCAAACTCACCTATGCTGACCCCATCCAAGCTTATAACCAAAAATTATATATTTTGTAATCAGCTACTTTTTTAAATCGCTATATTTTTAAAATGTGTACAAGATTGCCAAATTTGCAGCTACACATATATACCAAATTTCAAAGTGATCGGGCGGAAAGGTGTAGCCGTGAGAGCAGGCGACAGACGGACGGACGGACAGACACACGCAGGAAAATATAAGAGTCCTTGGTTTTGCCTACGGACCCTAAAAAATAAATAGTGAACCAATTTGTTTTAAAGTCTTACTCGTGCTCTACATACATTTGGTTAAGATATGAGTAAGCTGATCTGAGAGAGAGCCAAAATAAGGAATGGAGCACCAATCCCCTTCTCTCAGTTGATGATCAGCTGTGCACGGGGTTTCCAATAATAATTTCCGTTCCTTTCTAAGAAATCGTCCTATCCACTAATTTGTCACAGTAACCGTTATTGGTAGCTATTATTTTGACATAATTTGAATTTGGTTGTTATATCAGAAGGTGGTTATACTTTTACAGATACAGTAAATAATATTTTTATGTTGTACCCACCTTGCCCCTCCCTTGTTTTCATGGAGTTTTTAAGTGAAAACAATTTTATTAGGGGAAGTATTAAAAAAATCTTGCCAGACTGTATTTATTTTTTATACCACTCCGAGGTTTCGGAAAGATTTATGATTACGAGTGGAAGTGAGGTAACCAATGTGAGTGGAATTTTTACTACGCTTTTAGTAGTATTAGCATGAGAGGAAGTTAAAGTTTATTACGTATTCAGCACAAGAATAAGGGTTTTTATATCACTAGAGGGTAGGAGAGTAGGCGGAGGTTGTAAAAATTAAAAAGCATCCCTGAATATTAGGGTGTTTGAAAAGCCAAGATCAGAAGAGGGTCGAGCTATCGGACAGTTTTCACGTCACTAGTTGGGGTGATGTCGTGAAGTACGATCGTACAACGACAACCAGCCGGGGGAAGAACAAACATTAATGTGAAATGGTGCGAAATGATATTGCTTCCTGATTCACTAGCTTCACGATCTGACAGGGAAGCGAAGAGGAACGTATAGAGGTAAAATTTGATAAGAAGGACGCAGCACAATAACATGACAAGCCTAACGACAATAGGAACCAACAATCAAACAACATGTGACAATGGAGAAACGATAGAAACACGATAAAATGCTATCAGGAGAAGGGGGAACTGATAGAAGGGAGTCGTAAAGCCACTGATAATACGCATCCAGGTACCCCTCTAAACGTAACCCTATCACTCTATGCGGTAAACCCAGAAACACATTCACCCCGCTTCAATACAGCCACATAACTGTTTTATAACCTCTCATTTAATACTTTAATGTTATCTTCATCATATTTAAACAATCTGTCTGTTATCACCATTAAATTTCAAATATTTTTTTTTACCCACGTTTTAGTTATAAATATAAGCTGTTAGGGCCCATTCAGACTAGGCGATTCCGAATCGCATTCCGCTTCAATCCTCTTGCTATTTATTTTCTTTAAATAAAATTGTTTAATTATAAATTCATAATAATTATTGTAATATCATTAATTATAATATTTTATTATAAATAATTTTATTTAAGTTGTATGAAATATTTTAATTATGAATATAATAATAAATATAATATCATTTATTATTTAAAAATTAAATACATATAATATGTTAGTGTATAATAAAAGTGGGATCAAGCTAGGAAAAGTGGGGGGAAGAAGCCGCCGAGATACTGAATCTTGATACTTTTTTGAATCTCATACACGAATCGCGTTCCGGAATCCCAGTGTGAATGAGCCCTGAATGGCCCATATAGCGCAATGTATCATGAGCCGCTTTCTAAGAAGAATTCTATAATGATCCAGGCGGCCTATGTATTTTGCCTATATCCATTCAGACTACGATTCTGGTATGCGATTGGTATGAGATTCTCAAATCGAGTATCCCGTCCCCGTGAGCCGCCTCGATTCTTTTTAGAATTCTTCTTAGAAAGCGGCTCATGATACATTGCGCTATATGGCCCATTCAGACTAGGCGATTCTGAATAGCATTCTGCTTCAATCCTCTTGCTAATTATTTTCTTTAAATTAAATATTTTAATTATAAATTCATAATAATTACTCTAATATCATTAATTATAATATTTTATTATAAATAATTTTATTTACGTTGCATAAAATATTTAAAATTATATAAATATATTTAATAAATCAATGTAATATATTATTTAATATATATATTTTTTTAATTGTTTTATTTACTTTAAATAAAATAGGTTAATTATGAATATAATAATAAATGTAATATAATTACTTATTTAAAAATTAAATACATATATATGTTAGTGTATAATAAAAGTGGGATCAAAACTAGGAAAATTGGGGGGAAGAAGCCGCCGAGATACTGAATCTTGATACTTTTTTGAATCTCATACACGAATCGCATTCGTGAATCGCATTCCGGAATCCCAGTGTGAATTAGCTCTTAGGGATATCAAATTTTAAACTAAAATAGCAAAATTATAAGCCCACCATTTCCCGCTACTTTCATTGGTCATTAGTGAAATTAGTTGTTTTCTGGATTACATATAATAATAATTTGCTATTGTGGTCTGGCTGTGTAATGTTGATTGATAAATAAATACATCTTTAATAATGATCTTTATTATCGCGAATAATATTTTATCCTACAAGCGGCAGCAAAATTACGCTTTATTAAACTGTTTTTAGGCATGAAAATTTAATTTCTCTGAGGGTTCAAGAAAAATGTAGCAAAATACGATTTTGCTGAGGATTTTTCCAGGTTAACCCACGCCCACATTACCCGCTACAAATAAATAAACAAACAACCATTTGTTTTATATAACCTTTAAACCTAAACTATTTGAACAATTTAGCTTAAAAATATTACGAATTTATAAAAAAAAAATGTTTAAATACTCATAATAGATTATATTTATAAAATAGAATGGAGTAAAAAGATAAAAAGGAATTAAACATATTATAGAAAATAGTAGGTCTTAAAATAATCATATAAATATTATCTATTATATATATATATATATATATATATATATATATATATATATATATAGTAACCTCTCTACTTTCTTATTGAAGGTATACACTTTGAAAGTAATTGTTTAAAAAAAAATCGAAAAAGCGTTCTCAATTGAAGGATCTATTAAAACAAATTGGAATAAAAGCGAGGGAGAACAACTGAGTACGTGACAAAACTTACAATGAAGCTAACATTTAACTAAAATAATAATTGAGCTGATTGTTTTAAAACGAGGAACAACTATTAAAAAGGGGTTCAAGAAGAAACGATAAATTTCCTTTGTCAATTTTTTTTGTAATATAAATATGGATGCCTTTGGAAAATTCCTGTTTTATTTTGAACAAAATTTAAAGTTCTCTCAAGGTTTCTTGCATATTTATAAGACAATAAGTGTGGCACATACCTTTCTAGCAGTAGACTAATCACATGAGAACAAAATAAAGCACAATCATATTGTACTTCAACAACAGTAATATGTATATATTCAACAATAATAATATATAATTAAGCACAATGATATACTTACACAATGCTTAAGAGATATACTTCAAAATATGTGTGCTAATAAGAAAATTAGATTGTGTTCAGGTGCGATAGAAAGCAATTTGCAAATAAGGTTGAAATTAATATAGAACCATTTGTGGACTAACTTTGATATGCCATCCAAATAACATCAGAATCAATTAAAGACAAATTGCTGACAATATATGACCATACTTTTTATGATACAATATATGACCATACTTAATATATGAAAATACTGCACCTTATTTTTCAATTAATTTTTTTATTTTTTTTTTTTTTGTGTTGGCTGCTGATATGCTGTATAGAATAAATTTATGACTAATGATTTAATATAAATACATTTTAATTGTACTTTGACAAAAAAAGTCAAATAAGTATCTAAAAATATCGAAAAGGCATAAATAACGCGTATTTAAAAATGCTCTAGTATGTCTTCATTAGTTGTAGAGACTTATTGCTTTAGTGAATTTTGTGTTTGGTAACCCTGCTTTGCTTGTTTCTCTAAATAAATGCTTAAATTGATTTTTTAGAAAGAACTTTGGCTTAGAGTGTCTGTCGAACAAGTCTAACATTGTCTCGTTGTTTCATTAATTAGTTTAATTGTAGCCAGTGTAAGCGAGCTTCTTACATTCAACAAACTATGCATCCTGTCTGTATGTGTGTCGGAAACGTGTGACCATAACTTGTGTAAATATTGACCGATTTCGGTGAAATTTCACATGTTAATTTTACCAATGCCCAGGACGAATTCGTTGGACCGGGCCCAAGCGTTTCCGCGCAACTCTCGCGCGAATATTTTAAATTGGAATTTTAGGACAACGTTTTCACTATTATCTTAGTGAATTTTGTGTTTGATAACCCTGCTTTGCTTGTTTCTCTAAATAAATGATTAAATTGATTTTTTAGAAAGAACTTTGTCTCAGAGTGTCTGTCGAACAAGTCTAACATTGTCTTGTTGTTTCATTAATTAGTTTAATTGTAGCCAGCGTAAGCGAGCTTCTTACATTCAACAAACTATGCATCCTGTCTGTGTGTGTGTCGGAAACGTGCGACCTTAACTTGTGTAAATATTGACCGATTTCGGTGAAATTTCACATGTTAATTTTACCGATGCCCAGGACGAATTCGTTGGACAGGCCCAAGCGTTTCCGCGCAACTCTCGCGCGAATATTTTAAATTGTAATTTTAGGACAACGTTTTCACTATTATCTTACGTTCTAACGAATTGATTTTAATAAAACTTCACTTAAATCATCTAATGTACTATTGTAACATTCTTGTAAAATTTCAACCAGTAGAATAAAAAGAAACCTCAAGCAGAAGTTTTTGTGTAGTGAAGTGATAAATTTTATAATAGTTAAAATGGCGATGGCTGTGGCGTGAGGGGATAAGGAATAGTCCTGTTCCCTCACTACACGGTTGTTTACTACATCAACATCCTATCAAATCATCATGATTAACTATTTTCTTAATATTCAATATTTATTGTGTTACGCTCGCTTTAATGAAAGAGCCACGCGATGCCTAGTGTATATTATAAGTTTCAATTACTTATAAATTGGTGACCTACCGACGTGATAGTTCTCAACCGAGTTCCGGAATCCAAGATCACAAACTTCAGGATTCACAGATCAGGAACTTCAGGACAATTCTAATATGTTAAAAGATAAAAGAGTTGATGCAGTAGCACTTAAATTACCATCATTTGGGACAAATTGCCCTGCGGTTTGGTGTATCTCAACTTAGTCTCATTTTTACATCCGTAATAAAACAAATGAGAAAATCACAAGGACAGAAAGATTTTTGGACCAGTGTCTGGTGTCTGTCCGTCTGCCAGCCAGTCTGTTTGTCGTTTTTGCGAATTAACATATTATCTTAAAAACTACTCGTCCGATTTTTATGAAATTTAGATGGTAGTCCTTTCCTCTGCCGTTTGTACATGCCACGATTTTCGGAATGAAAGAGCCTCCGTGTATGGTCAGCTATTAATTTACACACCTAAGACAGATTAAAACACGCATTACAGATTATAATTAAATAAATTAGACAATAATGGCTTGTAATGGCAGCATCAATAAAGAACATTATAGGATACGTGGAAGCTATGTGCCATATTAATTGGCAGACTATTTGTATATTAATTACACTACAGTAAAGGGAAAGTGACAATGGTATTTCGTCGAAAAAGGAATTTCGTAAAAATAATTATTGAAATTTTTCGTCATAAAGTTGTAACTTATTAAAAGAGACGGGTGAAATTCCTCGTAGAATTCCATTCTAAATGTATAAAATTACTGACTGTTTTTCCCTATTGTGTTATTGTTAAATAATTTATGTTTTGAGTATTATCCTGGATGTTATGGTGATATATCTCACAAACTGTCTGATCAGGGCCTGACCCTCTGTACTCAGTACTTTCCAATTCATTATAGGACCATAATAAGGCCGAAGGGAGACCAATAGAAACCGAAGGGAAAAGCTGAATTTCACCGTAAGCTAGTAAATCAAGAGGAGGTTTAATTAAATTTCCAGTCCTTCCAAAAGGTTTTTGAATAGGGTCCAGCGGTCCTCACAAGTCTCCATGAATAAGAGTACTTCTCTTTTGTCTGAAAGATCCCTAAAGGGCGCGATTTCAGTACAAAACCTCCCTCTATATGACTAAAAAAAAGAAAAAAAAAAAAAAATCAAAGCCCTTGATTTTTCTGACCGTGTATTTCTACCTGGGTTCGAGAGCTATTTTTTAATCTATTTTTCCTCCTTCGGAGTTCTGCTTTATACTCCATAAATTTCGTAATAGGGTCGAAATAACCCTAAGCAAGCTCTTAACCTCCCTTCCTTATTCAAGTACTGAAGTATGTATTTTTTATTACTTAGCTTGAATATTAAAAGTTATGACCTTAAGGCACTTGTAATTAATTTATTAGACATTTAAAAAAAAAAAAATTAATAATAATATTTGTACGCTATTATTATTGCTTAAAGTATGATAAAGTACAATAGGCACTGGCCCTCTTATTACTTTTAAGGATATAAATTTGATTTTGATATATACTAAAATAATTACAGAATAAAAGTCAAAAGGTAAATAAAAACTACTTATCACAACTATAATAATACTTTTTAAAAATTTAATATTACACATCATTTAGTTTGTAGTCAAAATTGTTTCTCAATTAAGATTTTACAAGGATTTTTAGGTAAGACATCGAAAAGGTAAACAATAATATAAATTGATGTTATTGAATCAAAGTATCAAGATAAACCAGGTCGTGAATTGATAAAGATAATATTATAATGATATTGAATCAAAGTATCAAGATAAACCAGGTCACGAATTGATAAAGATAATATTATAATGATATTATATTCAATTATGAGTTTTTCATTTGATAGTTATAACTCACCCAATTTATTTATTTTAGTTTACACAACACTCTTAATCTTTATCACATCTATTGAGATAGTGATTAACACCAGTCAACCAATTTTCCTTTATCGAGATTATATGCCTGGGCGTACAGTGAGACGCAGGTGACAGAGGGCAAGGCAGCACAGTTTGTTTAACCGAAGATATATACGAAACTGCACGAATTGAGACGCTGAGCAGGGCAAAGGCCCACCTGAAACTAGTAGATCTGGCGTCTCAATTCACATTCGTATAATTCAGAGGTTGGAAAAAACTGTGCTTCCCTGACCTGCGTCGGCTGCGTCTTAATGCGCCGTCGTCCATTTTTCAATTAATAGGCCTGAATAGCAGGATTATATGCCTAGGACATATTCCCTGGACTGAAATTAAAAATATTGTGTACTTTGAAGGTGACAAATTGCATTTAATAAACGAATTATATTATCGCATCTCTGTTTAACTTTTAATGATTAATTGGATTAATTAAGTGCAGTTTAACCACAGCCACACACGGTTCCACATATATTATGCTCTGCTCTCACTGTGCATAATACATGTCGTCCAATGTGAATTTTTATGTCTCTAAGTCTAGCCCATTTACAAAATGATCGAAATGCCTGGCATCAGTGTAAACATGCCAGCCTGCTGTAACAGGTTATATTTTACGGTCAGTTGGCGGATAGAACTGCGCGGTATGATGGCGTTAAGCTTCGACCCTCGACGGTCCATGCAGTGACAGGGTGGGGCGGTACGTTATAGGTCCATCTGTCTCTGTAAGGGAAGGCAACCGTCGACAGATTCCATTAGCGGCTAACCCTCCTACTATTCTCCACGTGTTCAGAGTTGAAATCGGGTGTGCTAGAGTTGAGAGTATATTTGTCATAGTAAAGCCAAACGGTGTCACCCAATCCCTCTCCTCTTGTCCATGCACACATAGCAACAATCCCATTTTTTTTCTTTTTCATCCATCTCTTGTCTCTTTAATAATTCTCTAATAACCCGTGCAGCATTATTACTAATAACTGTGGGATATAACTTTTTAATAAAGTTAATTTAACATAATTTAAAATATAAGTGGATATTCAAGCAATGAACTTTTATAATTTCCTAATGCCAAACAATTCCCCAATTTTTTTTTTTTTTCTAATTTCTTCATATAATATCGAGAAATAAATTTTACCTCCAAATTTGGGGGCACTACCTCTAAAAAAGTGACACAAAATTATTTCTCTAAAACGGTTCCGATGAATTTGAGGAAAAAATTCTAAAATTTAGTCCATTTGAATTCGAATCTAAACGATATAAGCCATTTCTGGGACCTAGATTATATGAGGAAGTTAGTCTCGAACTGATTTTGTTTACTTGTACCTGTCCTACAGTAATGATAGAATGTTGAATAGTGATTAGTAAATGCAATAAAGTTAAAGAACTGGAAATGAACATAAGTTTTCTGAAGATGACCATGACCAGTTAGAGCATCGAAATCAGTGTGTATTAATCAATAATTATTCTTGTCTTTAACATTAACATTTTTTAAGGGTTTATATTAAATCCACAATTATAAAAATTCATCGTAAGAAGAAGCTTATCTCTGATTCTATAAAGGCTCTCAGTACAACACTGATTAGGAACCCCCGGTAGTAGTACAAACAATAAACTGGGGTAGTTCCTTCTGTTATTATTCTCTACTGAAGTCAAGGGCGGAGCAAAACACCCAAGTACTAGCAGTGTATTTATTTGCACTCCCCTTTTTATTCATTTAGTCTCTTTATACGCTAAATTTAGAAACAAACTGTAATCAAACAATTCTTTAACAAACTAGCAATTCTGGAGTGCAATGAATTCTCTCTAACATCTGATTCTTTCTCTAACAAGCAGTGGCTGTGTAGATAGGGTACAGTGAATTCGTTTTACAGAATGAAGCAATAGAGACAAATTGATTGTGGATCCCTTTGATCAAGCCACGTGAAATTTTAGCCACAATTGAATGTTTGTAGGTGATAAGAGTATTTAATCAGATGCTCCTCGCTCTAAATGTAATTCACTCAACTCCGGCCTACAAAATACAATTAACTTCAACTATAGTCAAGTGTTACTCGCTTACAATGAACAAAGAGAATTTCCCTTCATTTAGCTCGAGTGCTGTTAAAACTGTTTGCTTATATTAGGTTGGATAATTCACGCCGACAATTTCATTTAAAAGGTATTTAGAGGAAAAACGATGTTTCTTCTTGTATTGTTAATTTCGACTTGTTTGTTTGTTTATGATTTCCGTTATTTACCTCGTTTCAAGAGGGAAACTAGAAGGGGGATAAGGGAAAGAAACAAGAATAATTGACTTCCATAAGTTCTGTTTTTCCGTTTTTCCAATTAAAATTCTACCGAGGAAAGGGTAAAATGTGCGGAGAAAATTAGAACGTTTTACGCGGGAATATTTAGTTCCCTTCCGTTCTTTTTTCAGTCTGACGTATCGCTAAACTGTGCTCCCCTTTCGCACAACTAAAACAGTTGCACTTTATTAAAACATACTTTTAAAATGAGCTGCTGGGTTGGGAGGACTTACAAAAGCTTATTTTATACTCGACTACGTTTTTTATTTTGTCGGAAACTGTTTTAATTAACGTGGCAGACCCAGCCTTCAGTAGAAGTAATAAGTTTTTTGGCTTATTTCAAATTTCCCGCCGGATACAAAAGCAGTGTTACCCTTTTGTGGAAAACTGTACTTTACATTTTCTGGGATAATTTTTGAATGGTGTTGTTTGCTAGTCTCTGCATTATCCTACTGAGCATTTTGAATTATTCATGGTTTATTCAAAAAAGGACACCATTTTACCAGTAAGGTAACGAATCAAATCTCATACGTTGGTAATAAACTGTTTATGTTTTTTTTTTGTTATTTTTCTGAATAGTAGAATACGAATGTATCATTGGTCTATTTTAAAATACTCTTTCATTTCAAAATCGTTATTTGTTTATCATTTACATTAACTAATTGTCGAAGACGGTCTAAAAGTAGAAAATTCAATATATGCTATTGTAATTTTTAGTGGTACCATAGTGAGTAATAAATCAACGATTAATTCATTTCTATTGCTATCTTATTATTTATTGCTTCCAAGCTTATCCAAGGTAACGGAAGCAATGTCCGAGAGACAACAATGTGTCTTAAGAACGACATTTTGTTTGTCTTTCAATCCCAAAATTTCTAAACAGAAATCTGTTTTAGAGATCAGGAAATATTTTTGTCCTGTGTCTGTATATCAATAATACAATAAAAAGTACCAAAAGGAAATTGAAAAATAAATATAGAAAGGATGATTATTTTTCCCCAAAGTAAGTTTCTTTCTTTTCCCAATCTACTCTGTAAAGGAATGGTATTTAAAGGGTTGAGGGGATGTTTTGTCGGTAGCGTTCGTTGTTCTTCCGATGCTTCGATTCTACTTAGTAGTCTCTTAGGCTTGGTCTGATTTCCCAACATCTTTCTATGTGTTTTTAACATTCCCTTCTTTCATTTATGATTTTCCGCTTTGTCTCACTTTTTATTGTTTTTTCATTCCACTATCTTTTCCCCTCAGTACTTTATGGTTTTTTACAATCATTTTAATCAGAAAATGTGACAGTGTTTTTTTTTTAAAAGGAATAAAAATATTATTTATGGTTCTTAACAAACAATTTTTTTTAACCCTTAACTGCCCGATTTTTTTTTAATTTTTTGGGGATTTTGTTCTGGAGATTTTGTCTGTTAACGGCTTAACGGTTCGAAATATTATAATTTGACAAATTTGTTTATTTAAAATTGCGAAACTTATTTAAAACATTTAATTATACTTTCTTAATCACTAATGATGTTCTGTGTAAAAATAAACATTTAATCTCTGAAACTCGAGCATTTAGTTATAACTTATTATTTAGAATAATTTAGGAAATTGAGGAGGGAAATTTTCTTTTTAGGGTTTCGTGGATCATCCTCGAAACCCTTATGCCCAGGGTGATGTGTCGGTCTGTCCGTCGTACCTTGGTTCATATCGCCCGAACCGTTCACGCTAGAGAGTTGAAATTTTAAACACTGGCGTAACTTTTTGACCAACACATAGGGAAAATATTGAGAAGTTAAACACATTTAAGACGCGCATGTGTTATTCGCAAAAATGTGCTAAGCTCAATTTTTTTTTTAATTTTCAACACCCCTTTCGAAATGAAAGCTACTGAAGAGTAGTAGATTACATATATATCCAACATTTTATTTTAAAACGCTAATATGCGCCAAAATTTCCCCTAAAAAAAGTTTGACCTTTTAATCGTTAAATTGAAATCGTTCGTCTCGAAATCGAAGCGTTGTCCCCCTCCACATGGCTTCCTTATGTAAGTGGGTGGGGGTCAGAATTGGAAAATATTTAGATACTACATATCATTTCATGCAATATGAAAACTATCTGGCCTTATCATTTTTTCTGGTGCGCGCAAACATGTGCATGTTTTCATCGTAAAATCAAATATAACCAAATCAAATATAACCAAAGTAATTAAATAAAAAAAGTTTTGGTTTGAGGGTTCTGTATGAAGTACGAAAAGAAGCCTTATATAACAGCTCTGTCTGTCTGGCTGTCCGTTGGACTGTTTCAATTCATAAACTACTATAGCTAGGAACATGAAATTCGGCACACAGGTCCATTTTGGCATTTGTGACAACAGTACACTTTTTGGAGTTTTCACACTTAATATTTTCAAGTTGGCGGCCATTATGGTGGGCAACAAAAAAAAGTTTTTAGAACGAAACACTTTAATCTTATATAAATGGACATTCTTGAGGCTTTGTTTAGAATATATTTTGATTTGCACACATCGTTATCATTGTACGATTAAATTAAACATTGATTAAAATATGGTTATTCATAGTGCCTAATAATAAATAGGGAAATTTGCGCATGTAATAAACAGCCTCCAAACTGCGATTGGGAGTGTATTTTATTCTTAGTAATGGAATGAATGAAGCATGATATATAGTCCTGATTCTATATGAAGACTTTAGAAACGAAACTCTTTAGGGATTTCATTTAATTGCTTGGCTTACATTATAATAGGTAACATAGCCGCTTATACCTACCTAGCATGAGTCTCGCGCTGATCGGAGGGTGAAGATTAGTATTCTATAAAACAATCGGTTCGACATCGGTTCAAACACAAACTAAAATGTTTCATATACATAGTCAGACTGAATTTAAATCCAATAATATCTTATTTAATTTATTTATTATTGTTTCCGAGATTACTGAAGGTAACGGAATAGTACATTACGTATCTAGTGCGGAAAGTAGCATTTTGCATGCGAGTGTGGAGTCTGCACCCGAACGATAGCGAGGGTAGTAAAACCACACGAGCAAAGCAAAGTGCAGTTTTCCCACGAGTTGGGTACCGTACATTATCTACGATTGTTGGATTTCAATAATAAATACAGAAGAAAATATTTAATAAACTTTCTGTATGTAAGTTCGTATTTCTCTTTTGATAAAGATGAAAATTCATTAGTTGTATTTTGTGCCGAATTAATTATTTCGGGAGGCGTATTATTCTCCTCATTTTCGTCATAATGACATAAATCAATCATTGTTTTTCACCAAAAACTCGATATAAACAGATACTTTAACTAAACACACATCAAATCAGTTTTGTCAAATGTAAACAAACTCGCTAATCGTGCGTTGAGGTGAAGAATTCTTCTTTTTTACCGCACTAGGGCGGAAAAAAAGAAGAATTATGAAACGCGCAAGCGCAATGAATACAAGTACGTAAAGAATCACTTTTTACGCATCTAAAGAGTCATGCATCTAAATCAGAGATACAATGCTTATATTTCGTATCAATCGTAGATGAAGTATTTTTCGATAGCTATATCTATAAAGTTTGTCAGACAATGTAACTATCTTTCAGTTGTTTGTTCTATTTGCCTTTAACTTGACGTCGAATATGAATAGAATTGTTACAGGGTAGGTTCGCCTGCTCACTGGTGCTTCTGTTCCTCTCAACTTGGTAAACGTGAGTCGAGTTCTCAATCCCTTACTTTAATCCAGGTCCCGTCGTTTAACTTCTCTAACAAAAAAACCAAAAAGATAAATTACTCAGCGAGGGATTTAACTTTAAACCAGAAAAATAACAAAAATAGTGTAGCAAGTTTAAACACAACGTAATCTTACATCTTTATCTCGCTAGCTAGAGCTTTTTTTGAGGGGTAGTAACCTAGTTTTACGTATTATTTGCATCTGGAATCAGATTATATATTTATACTAGCTGGGTTCCTGTGCTTCTCTATGTATTGTGTTTTTTTAATGTTTTTTTTTTTTTGTAATAATAGGTTTATAAACTATTGTGGAGATATACTACAATTCTCTTCGTAAGCGAAAATATTTAGATACCCCGTGCATCTGTAACGGGTATTTTGGTGGGTGTAATAAAGTGAACTGGCTATGGGTGGTAATATGGTAATATATTCGTATGGTAATACTTTTTAATATATTTTTGTAATATGTGTACACCTCTCACCTAAGATCGGACTCTTAGTGGCAAAAAGAGGCTAAATCTCCTTTTATGACATAAAAAAGCCCACCATCTTTGATCAAGATGGCTGATCTAAAATTATTTTTTAGAGATTACCTAGAAGTTAATAAGAGCCTACCTAAAGAATGTAATGGTCATAGGTCCAGAATGGTGTGGTTGCAGAAATGTTGTGATGAGTCAGAGGTATTTTACTACGTTTTTATTAGCTTGCTTTCTTGTTTGTTTGTCCAGTACAAATCTTGCAATCGATTTTTAACTAACTTCCCGAGTAGCTAGACATTTGAAACTTTTAGAATAGCTCAGAACACGATGACAATGCATTATTTTAATACTTTTAGCCATCTTTCATCAGAATTTAATTCGTTTTCAGCAAATTTTGCTGTATGAAAAGTTAGTTCGGAAAAAATCCGCAAGTTATTTTATTTGTTTTATCATACCTATCCCATATTTTCGATCTTCATTTTATATACGTGTTTCAAATTTATGATTTATGACAGAAAGTTTAAAAACGTAGTATATAAAAAGTTCTTTTTATCTTGTAATTTAATTTTATAAATGCATATACATACATATTATGTATGTAAAAGTGCTGGATATAATATATATATATATATATTATGTATGTTCATAATAGGTTTTATCTAACCAAGCAGGGTACCGTCGCAATGGATAAACGCAATGGCATGCGCAATGGATAAAAGCCGTTCCAACTCGACTTGTGACAGTGTTTCGTACCGTCCTCCAACCTGTTCCAACCCGCGCAGGGATCGTTTGCGAACTGTTTACTGTACCGTCCAAACGATCTTCTGACAATACCAAGTACTGGCTTGTATGACATGCGAAGTTATGTCAATTGTCACACATGTCAACAGGAAGGTTCCCTAACTGTTAGGTTTCCACGAATGTTTTTAATACGGTGCGCATTACAAGCCTAAACCCGTTCCAACCTGACATGATTTTTATTACATTACATTGTTAACAATGCGTATAAAACCAGTCCTAAACTATCAGTCCAGGGGGGGGGGTTGGAACAAACCTAATATGTACATACATAATGTGTATGTATAGATAATAAAAAATGGTACCAAATGTAACTTCAATAATTCGATTTCGGGATTTTAAATTATTATACCAACAAGCTTGTTAAAAGAAGCCCACAGATGGGCCAATATAAGTTTCAACCATCTGCGCTCATTTAATATTGCTAAATTAATACTTTTATAGGTGTGAAAATTCAAAACAAATTTAACATATTTAAAAATAGTCTGCCAATTACTGTGGCACATCTTTCTCGCATCCGCATCCTATCATACATTTCTTATAAAAAAAAGGGGGGGGGAGAAATGAAATAACTTATACAATATTGGGTCGTAACAGCAAACTTTAAAGTACGCAATAGAACGCAAGGTAGCTATATGTGCTACACTAATGGGAAGATTATTTTTTAAACTCATTTCGTTTAATAAGTATTTTTTATACAATAAGGTTTTTGGTTTTTATTATTCTAACCAATGCTAATGAAGAAATTCAATAAAGATGGTTAATTAAGCTTGTGTTTACAAACAAGCACTGGATTTTAATTTTAAGTCTATTGATAGCGTTTTCTTGTCAGTCAAATTGAAATCAATTTCTTTTGTATTGGCTCTATAAGGCCTCTGTTATCAGCAGAGTCTGCTAAAGTTGTGACGTTCCCATTTTCCTTACTTCTTATCTCGTATAAGACACACACACACGCTCTAAATTACTTAAAGTTCTACGGACTTTTGCGGGACCTAAACTCACTCTTGTATGTGTGGAAAAGAGGCTTAAAACCGGTAAAGGTTTCAAAAGAGCTTAACCTCGAATAGCCTTGACTTGACGCCTTTGCATAATGTTGCACTGAAGCGCCTACAGGAGCGCTTTCTACGCCTTCTATTAACAGCTATTAGTAACGGCCACTTAACTTGGCACCCAACTCTAATGATAGCTTCTAAACCTCTCCTTTTCAGACTTCTCTTATTCGAGCTACTCGAGCCTTTGCTAAAGTATAAAGCGTCAACTTGACTCCCAAAGCTTGCCTAAGTTTCAAGTACAATTACCCCGAAAACTCTTAGACGACTTTCTACTCTTCAAAGAACCAACAATATCCCATAAAGGATTTGTGAAATTGTATTCACAGAAAAATTCTAAATATTAACTCAATTATAGTTACTCAAGTTGTTTACACCTGCCAATTTGCTCATGCTTCTAAAAGGAAATTTATTTGATTAATTTTCTAATATACCGTGATCCATGTTTTATTTCATATTTAGATAATTAAATATAAAATCTTACGAAATTATTAATTTATATAAAATACCAGCTGGATACCCGTGCTTCGCTGGAAGTGTTATTTTAATTTGATAAGTTAATAAACTACCATCAAGAAACTATTTTACTATGCGAGAATATCTAGATTCTACCCCTCCCACTTATACCCTTGATAAGATAATTTGCAAATATCCCAAATATACCCTCCTCCTAAATGTAAATATGACAAAACTGTACATAACAATAATTACTGTGCTCTTAAAGAGCTTTTCAACAATATGCATCATGAAGGGCATTCATTACTTTGACCCCGTATTCATTACTTGTACCCCGTACCCCTTTGTACCAAAATTTAAATTTCGAAAATTCATGTAGATAGTGACCCACCCCTTGCTTTGAAGGAAAAGTGTGTAAATATTCATAAAATTGGGATAAAACTGTAGGTTTTTTATAAAAGACACCCTCATACAGACACTCTTCTTTTTACATAAGATATAGCTATATTTTTCCATTTTACTCCCTCCTATTTTACTATGCGAGAATATCTAGATTCTACCCCTCCCACTTATACCCTTGATAAGATAATTTGCAAATATCCCAAATATACCCCCCTCCTAAATGTAAATATGACAAAACTGTACCTAACAATAATTACTGTACTCTTAAGAGCTTTTCAACAATATGCATCATAAAGGGTATTCATTACTTTGACCCCGTATTCATTACTTGTACCCCGTACCCCTGTGTACCAACATTTTAATTTCGAAAAATAATGTAGACAGTGATTTTCCCCTTGCTTTGAAGGTCAAGTGTGCAAAATTTAATCGAGATCGGACTAAAATTGTACTATATAAAGACTATATTAAGACTAAGACTTATATAAAGAACATACACACATACGTTGACTTTTATATATATATGGCCACCATCTTGAATCAAAATGCCCGATTGGTAAACCATTTGTCAAAAGTTACTAATTTCATAAAAGGAAGCTAACTTCTAATTTTGAAGGTTCTAGTGCAATTGGTTCCGGAGATTTTGTATATTAATGACCGCCATCTTGAATCAAAGGGGCGGATTTTAAAAATATTTCTTAGCGAGCACTTAAGAGGTAAGAGGAACACACCAACAACATTTCATGGTACTGGGTCCAGTGGTTTCAGAGATACCGTGATGTGTCAGTGAGTGAGTGAGTGAGTGAGTCAGTCAGTGGTATTTGGATTTTATATAAATAGATTATATCAATATTTATAAAATCAATCAATAAGGACAATAACTAGGATTTATAACCACTGAGTATATCGGCCGCGCGTTTAAGACGTTTTTCTATCTTTAGTTTTTTGTACTGTAAAGTATTGATTCTTCTGTATTATCCGTATTTTTGGAGTCCTTTAAATCGAAAAAAATCGGTCAGAGACAACTCAGACAAACTTTCTCATATACGAGTTCATAATTGCACAGCCCAGTGTTAGTTTTAGTATGTACATTTAATTATTATTGAACATTTTATCAAAATTTATCATAAAAATACTTTCTCCTCGGCGGGGAATCGGCCTATCTCCGTCCGCGTTTTAAGATATTTCCTCAAGAACTAGTTTTTGCCCGGGGAAACGGCTTATATCTTCAGATTTGTATTTTAATGGACTATATATTATAATTTTTTAAATCAAATCGTTTGAACCGTTTTCATGAAATAATTTGTTCGCCGTTTTTTTAGGGGGGGGGGATAGTGCCCCCAAATTTGGAGCTAAAATTAATTTCTTCATTTCACCTCGGGGTATGATTTTTCTGACCATGTATACCAAAGTTCGTCAAAATCGGCCCAGTAGTTTAGGCTCCAGGGGTCTGCACAGAAGATCAGACAGACATTTTATAAAAACCACTTTTTGGACTCAAGGGACCTCAAAACGTGTAAATCCATCAAAATCTCAAAATCGAATTTTCGCGCCATCGCAATACTTTCTCTTTCTATGAGAAAGTAAAAAACTAAGTTTCGATATAGTTTTAATAGTTCTTAACTTGGAAACATTGTTTCCTACAATGTGTTTTTAATACAAAAATGTCATTCTTTTGATATTGTATTGAATCATTAGCTGAAAATATCTTATTGCTAAGAGTCGACATTTGTCTAAATCTACACTTAAAGCATAATTTAGTTTTCGGTTAAAAAATCAAAATAGACAATGGTTGTCTCAACAATAGTTGATTTCACATCTGCTGTTGAAAAGCGATGGCTGACGGACTTTAAACAAGAAATAAAAGAATAGAATGGGGAAAACCAATCTTGAAGCTCAAAGAGAAGTCTTCAATTGACCACAATAACCTTTCCAATTTTCTCTTCTAGAAGAATCAATCAAGAGGGTGGACGCGACCTAGGACACTCAACCGAGGAAAACTCCTAACAACAAGATACCAAGAAAACGAAATTTACAGTAGTTAAAAGGATCAGGGGGATTCGAACCCTTGTCCTTCGTGATTAGAAAGGATCAATCTTAACTAACAACGATTCCCTTATCGGGAAGACACCACCCTCTTAAGAAGGACCGTTTGCCCAGGGTGATTGGTAGATTGCAAAATCAAGGGGAAGAAAGAATGGAAAAATTGGCCGGTGTCTCGGGTTGGTAAAGCGGTAAGGTTTAAGGGGAAGCTGGTAATATTTGGGCACGCCCTGCCCTTAACTGTAGAATTATGCTAAAGAAGATTCTAGGGATGCAAAGCTCCCCCTGGTACTTTGCCCATGGAGAAGAAAGGGCTATTCGTCTACTAACCCCCCTCTCTATCCCATCTCACCCATGCCTTAAAATTCTGATCTACTTACCCTGGTTGTAATTCTCTTCAACTTTCTTTGGAAAAATCACTATTTTTTTTATCCAAAACAACAAATTTTCATACCATTAAAAAAAGGTTATTTATGTTTAATATCTCTAGATATTTGAAAAGTATAAGTAGGCTAAGTACCCTATTCTAAAATTTCTTTTCATTATACCTACGCATACAGAGCTCGAATTCATGAATAGAAATGAATGGTGTTGCTTGATTTTCTCTTGTCAACAGTGTAACTTTCAAAACGTTTTCAGCTTCGTATTCATCATTTGTTACGTTTTTTAGAAATGTTCTTCTTCATAATTTATCTGATAGAAAGATGGCACAGAGTTTACTTTCTAGTCCAGCTCCAAAATTTGACCCCTAAATGGACTCCAAAAATTCTAGCACATACAAATTAAAAATTAGCATTGCAACAATTTTGAAGCCATTGCAATAGCTTAATTTTCTTCGAAAATTCGCTAAAAAAAAAAAAAATGTAGTAGAATGAGCTCTGCTTGTTCGACCCCTTGTTCTATTGTTTTGTCATCAAGTCTTTGGATCTTTTGTCTTTTTTAATCCCCTTCTTACAGCTTAAGGAACCACACAAGTGATTTCATTCCACCCGAAACCAGATGCGGAAGTACTTCAACATCGATGACAATGGCAAAAGGAAGAAAATACACACTTGACATACCACTAACTGAAGCGTAAACGAATCTGATGGTTCACATGGAAATTCAGGTTTTAGGTAAATACAGGAAGGGGAACTCAATCCTGTAGTATAAAGAGTAGGTAATTTTGTAAGTACTGCTCAAGTGCAACATGGCGTATATGAATGTGTAGTGTAGGCTGAGGAGGAAGAAGAAAAGAGCACGAGTCAGCCGTTGTTGACTTCCTTAAAGCGTGTTTTCATATTTTCATTTTCAAGGTCCGTAAACCAAAAAGAGAGCCAAAGGAATCATCTCCTCGCTCCAATGGTAAAGTTGTGATTACTTTTTTTAGCATTTTTTGGGGAGAGGTAATCTACCATTTGTATTTTTAAATATGCTTACGTAACTTTGTAAGCGTAAGTACTCAGGTTAATTCATTATAAATAATTTTTGAGTGCTCTTGAAAAACGTGCATAAATAGTTTTTGCCCCTTTTGATAAGGGCTCATGCTAGGTATTAGTGGCTATGTTTCCTATTATCATGTAGGCCTAGCAATTAAATGGAATGCCTAAACAGTTTTTACTTTGACTAAATAACTATTAAGAAAAAGGGATGTTAGTCCAATGTACTTTGGGTCAAAGGAATATCCCACTTTTGTGTTGATAAGGGGAATAACAGTCCAATGAAGATCATTCCGTACACCTTCTTTAGATTGTTACTCCCCTCTGTTTTTTTATAAGGGGAATAACAATCTAAATAAGTACCCTCTTCAGTGCCTTTCATTTGATACCCCACTCAAAATTTAAAAACAAAATGTTTTCCCGTGTCAGGAATTATCCGCCATTTTGGATTCCCAGTTAATCAGATCAAATTGCTATTCTTGTTTTTTCTAAGGCCCAGCAGACTGCACATTTTGCATATTTTTTTATATTTTTAGTAACAGCA
This sequence comes from Gerris lacustris, assembly GCA_951217055.1. Classification (NCBI taxonomy): domain Eukaryota; kingdom Metazoa; phylum Arthropoda; class Insecta; order Hemiptera; family Gerridae; genus Gerris; species Gerris lacustris. The sequence goes on along the minus strand of OX578280.1, from coordinate 19,464,756 downwards.
GAAATATAGTTTTAGGGAGGGGGGAGGCACACAAAATGTTGATTTTTTTTGACAAAATGGCATGGAAAATTAAAAACTTTCCATAAGTGTTATATATTTTTGTAATCTACTAGTATTTTTCAATATCTTTCATTTACATATATGTGATACCCACTCAAAATTTTAAAAAAATATTTTTTCGCGTAACGTGAATTATCCGCCATTTTGGATTTGAACAGCTGATAATTTTGAGTTCGCTATATTTGTCCTGTCTGCGCGTCAAATCGATCTTTAATGCTGGAAAGTTTCATGTTTTTATCTCTTTTGATTCAAAAGTTATTGGATCCGTACAGAGTGACAGACAACCAGACAGAGACAGGAACGAAACTATGAGGGTTTCTTTTTTTGGTTTTACCAACGAAACACTAAAGAAAGATAATAAATGAGAAACTAAACGTAGTCAAAAAGTCAAAACCAATTAGACTAGGAAGTCATTGAACAATCATCAACCAATGGTGCATTAATTTAATTACCAGTCTTCTCTCCTTCAGTGGCGTAGGAAGGGGGGTGGGGCTATCGGGCTTGAGCCCCCCCCCCCCCCCCCCAAATAAAATAAAAAGTAGTACATGGTTTATGTCTAAAACTGCTTAAAATTCTGTTTTTGAACGTTTATTTTCCAAAAATTTCCCAGGGAAGGGCCCCCCGACCCCCTTTATAATGGGGGGGGGGGGGAGGGTAGAGAGAGGGTAGGTCGTAGTCTGGCGTCTGGCACCTTAATTTCTAGAAATTGAGCACTGATAAAGAGTATGTACATCCCCCCCCCCCCCCTTCTTAGTGGAGGTGCCGAGCCACCCCCTTCAAATACGAATTCCTACGCCACTGGGTATTTGCATTGTAAATATTTAAAAACTCTAGTTCTAGGACAAATTAATGAAATAATAAATACTCGTAAGAAACGTTAGTAATAATATCCTTAGAATGTAGTTTTTAAAATGTGAGCTTATTTAGATCCTTCAACTATGAAACCTTAATAATATTTGAGCTCAAAACCTCTATTTTACAACCGTCTATTGAAACATTCGTAGAGTCTAAACTTTGAGCGTATTATGATCAGCAGCCCCGACTCCATAGTGCCTAAAAGGCTCGAGCAATGTAGCAAAGGCGTCTTAACCCTGGAATGCTAATGGTAGTCGAATCGACAAGCACAGTTTGAACCTTAACTTTTTACGCTCGTATGCGATGGTGATGGGTACCCCCATCCTTCTGCAGTGGTTAGTAACACACCTGTGTACTACCGCTAGTGTAGCGGTAGTAGTCTTTTTGTAGATACACTTGTTTTCTGGCAAATTCCCGTCAAAGCTACTTCGTCGATTCGACTAACGTTTAGTAATAAAAGTTGGGAATTAATTGTTCTTCGAATGAGCCTATAACTTGGGAAAATGGGTCTGGGGTAAGGGGCAATAGGCCTAGGGGTAAGGGGCAATGGGCCTAGGGTAATTGGCCTTGGGCCAGAGACCAATGGCCTAATCCAGAGACCAGTGGCGCACCCAGGATTTATTTTTGGGAGGGGCACAGATTAAAAAAATAGGGGGGGGGGGGGGATGTAATGTGGGCTTAGCATAATCGCAGACAATTAACCAGTCTGGTTTTCTTTGTTCTTAAATTACTTTATAACGAGGGCGGATCCAGCCAATTTTGAAGGGGGGCTGGGCTCTCTTTTAGGGGGGTCCGGGGGTCCTCCCCCGGGAAAATTTTTATAGTTTACGTTACTTGAAAACGTCTTTTTAGCCTATTCTAAGAACATCTAAAATGTTATTATATACAAATAAATTTAAGTTTTTTATGAACGGGACATGAAGACCGGGGTATTTTATTTAAACAAAATTATATACATACTAATAATATTTTATTATTAAAAGTTAATAGATTAATGTTTTATTTTAGTAGCCATTGGTACATTTTAAAAATATTTTAGTTATGTGAATTAACAAAAAAAAAAAAAAAAAAAAAAAATACGTAGGCCAAATGTTTTGAGTTTAACAGAAATTAGCTGATAGTATTAGGTTAAAAATAAACATAGTAGGGTATAATATAATCCAGTCAATAAGTACAAAAAATAGTCTTCCTTGCGAAAGGTGGGGTATCTGCAATTTTTAAAATCTTATTCTAAAATTGAACCCGTTTTCAAATTCATTAATATTAATTATTCGATAATTTAAAACTATTTTAATGACTGCTACTAACTATTTTAATTAAATTTAATTAATATATTAAAGTAAAACTTTAGATTAAAATAAAAACCCGTAAAACAAGAAAAATTTAATAAAAAACTTGATTTAAAAATGTTATATTGTAACCTTTCATTCAAAATAAACAATGGATAATAGTCGGAAAGAAATTCGTTCCACTAAAAAGTTCTGACCATGTACAGTCGTAATTTTATGCAGATTTTTCCAAGTTCAATAGACGACACTTTTTTACCCTATTATAGGGAGCTATAAGCTCCCTCCCTATTATAGATCCTTAACCTAAACGGGTTGATAACTTAACTTATCTTCTTTTTAAACACACAAAAAAATATATGTCGGGCGAAACTAGGTAGATTATTACTTATTTATTAGGTGATACTGAATTATTTAAAATACTTACTTATTTGCATACTTAAATTTTAAGTCTATGGCTTTCGAGAAGGAGGGGGGGGGTGGGGGGGGGGGGGGGGGGGGGGCACGTCTTTTTAAAAGCCAAAAAAATATGCCGGGCTAAACTAGGTATATAATTACTTATTTATTTATTTTTTTCACTATTACTTTAACATGTGCTGCGAAATTGCATACTTAAATTTTACGTCATTGGCTTTGGGGGGGGCACGTGCCCCCCGTGCCCCCCCCTGGGTGCGCCACTGCCAGAGACCAATGGATAATCTGGGGCCTGGAGAACTTAGCAAAGGGCCTAGGGCTTTTGGCCTGGGGCATGGGACCTGGTGCATTGATGTTCACTCAATTTCAGATTCTTCTGATGTTCCTACTAAAGTTATTTGTCATCAAATGTTTCTATATCTCACTGATTTAATAATGAGTTCTTAATAGTTTTCTCTTTATAAAAGTGTAGTTTCAACCCAAAAAATGTATTTTCTGCATGTTAATGTTGAAAATGTTGTTCTGTATGTTAGTCGAATCGACGAAGGTTTAGTAATACCAGACATATTACCATTAGCATTTAAGGGTTAATAGCATTACTTACAGTCCTCAACACCCATCAAAACATGCTGGACAATCTAGATTTAAGACCACTGCTTAGTGAAAAGGGAACTCAGTGCGAAACATCTTTGCTATTTATTAGCTTATAATCTTCGTCATTAAAGAATTAATGTCATCAAATTTTTTAATACTTGAAATTCAATAAGCTACTTTTAAACAATTTTTGTGTGTATACGGACGATTTAGCCTTAATTGGTGAGGACTACAGGTTAGTGGACACTTTGTATATTTTCTATTTCCTTTTATATTGTATTGAGTAATTAAATAACTTAGAGCTTTAAACTTTTCTTTGTGCTATTAAATAAAATGGTTGTGCGTGAAGTCTCACATAAATAATATGGGTATTTTATTTTATTATTATTTTTTTTTTTTTAAATAATAAGTAAATACTCGATTAGGCAGTAAATAGTAAATACTATTAGTTTACTAGTAAAAAACACCAATTAATACGGGGCTCGAAGTGACGCGTGTCAGTGCTCGCCGACTACTCCCTCTCCCTCCTCACCATTAGATTAGTTGGCATTCGTCTCACATGCCTTGCCTGCATCATCTTAATATCATTAGCTTAATGTGTTTTTATAAGGGGACTTCTCCTTACACTTCTAGAGGCTCGCAGTTCTTTTTCTGCTTTTCCACCTTCTTCCAATATTATCCTATCAAAACTGTCCAGCATGTTACATATCTGTGAGCTTCTATAAGTGGCTACCATTCTGATTAGCGCCCTGTAGATCTTTAGCTTTGTGGTTCTCAAGATGTTTGTTTTACAGGAGTTTACTCAAGGTAAAACACTTTGGTTGCTGCTGTTCCTCTTACTCCAGTCATATTGTCCGTGTTATGAATCATTAAACTTAATTTAAGAAATTCATGTCACGTCAGTGTGTCGCCTCTTGTTTCACGCACATACCTAGCTTAAAAACGAAAAAAAAAAACCGTGAGTACTCTCCAACCGCTACAGTGTCCTTAAGATCCCAGGTATATGAAGTTATCTACAACCTCAATAGAGCTTCCATCAATCTCACATCCCCTGTATCATTTTCTCTTTCTTGGCACAACCATTACTTTGGTCCTATATTGGTTAACAAAAGTCCTTTTGTGTGAGCCTCTCTTTCTTCATATCTAGTCTGGATCTACCCGCCTGGATCATCTGCAAAATCCAGGATTTTCTTCATGTTTATGGTCTATGGGAATTATAATGATTAAAAAAAATGTTTTTAATTATAAGTAACCATTGAGTGAAGTAACCATAATTATAGAGTAACCGTTAAATGAAGAAACCATAATTATAGAGTAACCATTGAACAATGAGTGCGATAGTTACTCAAGGTTTTAAAATACATTCATTTTAATCTATTTATAACATCATATGAAATATTCAGATAAGGCCTGAAGGTGCCCAGGTTTGTGCGAAATATAGCTAAATTTAAAAAAAAATATTATAATTAAAAAATTGTTTTTTTAATTATCATAATCCTTATAGACTATAGACCAAACAAGAAGAATTTACAATCAAAGGGATCAATTGAAGAATCCAGGATTTTGTTTGATTTATAAAATAATGTTCCATTCTGAGCATCTAGGCCAGCATCACTTACTGCTTTCTGGATTTAAAGAGGAGTGGTGATGTGGTATTTCTCTGTCAGATATTTCACTCAACAAAACCTGATTACACTCCTATTAGACTTGGCCAGTAGGGTTCTTTAAGGTCAACTCAGCGAGCTTAATCTACTTTTTTGGGTTACCCCATTGCTTTGAGGACCCCTGTTCTGAACACTTGGTTGTATACTTTACAAAAATCTACGATATTTGCCATGTTGCCACATTTCAAGATGCTATTAAAACCAAACTAGAGCTTGTACGACATTTATTTGACTGAGGCTTGATGCAGACTGTCCTGGACAGTGCAACAATGACGTCACTAGTCCCACTATTTCCCTCACAATGGTCGGAGGTTACTTTCCGAATAGCCCCCGTACCTTGTTTACAGGCCTGATAATGTCCCTCAAGGGATGAAATATAGCCAATAGCATATGAAATAATTTTCGAATAATTTTTATTCACCTCTGCAAGACCCAACAGGATAGATAACCAATATTCTTAGTCTGTCTTCTGCCATTTCAAAACCTTATTTTAACTAACTTAACTTTGATTAGGTGGTTGTGATGGATGTGGTAAGTAAAATGTACTCGAAGCAACACCTAGCTTTCCCCCATATTAAAGTATGTTTGAAAATTTGATTGTTGAAAACATTGTTCTGCAAAATTTAACAAATTTTTGGGCCCCAAGAAAATTTTATCTGAACTTTATGTTTTCGAGGTTGCTGAATCCGAATTTGAAGTCAAAATTTCTCCTATACATACAGTTTAAAAGTTTGGAAAACTGTTGTTTTTGACCCAATTTTTCCCCCAAAAGCATTTTGTAAAAAAAAAAAATATTGGGCGTTTGAATATCTTTAAACTTTGAAGAACACGAATGAAAAGTCAAAAAAAAAATCTGTTGACCTTACTTTTTTTAAGAAAAAAAAAAAAAAAATAGATTTTTCCTCAAATTGAGTCTTTGTAGAATAGAACAGAAACACATTTTTATTTCAATATAAAATTAAAAAATCACAGCTGTATGTATAAGTATAAAATGTGAATAACTTTAGTGAATTGACACTGTTAAATGGGTTGGCAAACCTTACAAAAATATAGTACAGATTTCCTCATTCTAACTAATAAATAATCTAAATAATTAAAATTATTAATCAATATTAAGAAGTAGCAAAATTAAGAAAAAATATTTTTAGTTACAAATTGGTAACAATATAGTTAAGAAAAGTATAATGAAAGTTATATAATTATTTATTTTTTAAATTTTATCTTTATTTTTATTTTTTTTTTTTTTAAATCAAAATTAAGAAGTAGAAAAATAAGGAAAATATTTTTAGTTACACATGGTAAACTATATAGGTAAAAAAATTATAATGATACTTATATTTTTATAATCAAAATTAAGAAGTAGAGAAATTAGGAAGAGATATTTTCTGTTACAGATTGGTAACATATAAGTAAGAAAATTATAATAATACTTATTAGGGTTTTTTTTTTTTTTTTAGCAAACTAATAACTAACTTATCAACTATTTATTTAATTGTAGATCATTTAATTGTCTTCATTTAATTATAATTGCCTTAGTCTTGCTGAGGTTAACGGTTAGGCCCCATTTGGAGCAGTATTCCTCAAAAGCTTTTATCATTGCCCTAAAAAACACAGCATCACTAGCCAAGATGACTAGATCGTCTGGGTAGATCAAGCATTTTATATTGGAACCATTAACCCAGACTCCTCCCTCCAGTGCCATAACCATATCATTTAAGAAGAGGGAAAACAGTAAGGGGCTTAATTTACAGCCTTGTCTTAGCCCAGAAGAAACGTTAAACCAACCTGAACAGCTGATATTTCCACATACATAGGACTCAGCTCCATCGTACATGTTTATGATAACCTTTAGAATTTTGTTAGTTATTTTTAAGTTTTTTAGTTTATTGAATAATATATCACGACTAATCCTGTCAAAAGCAGCTTAAAATTCTACAAATAAACATTATACCTTACCTTTCTTTTTGGTTAGTTTACTTTGGATAGTATTAAATAATGTAAATATATTGTCAGTAGTACTATACCCTCTTCTAAACCCAGCTTGCTCTTCTATTATAATATTTTCTTTTTCTGCCCAATCTGTTAATCTTCTTTGCAAAAATACCTGTAAAAATTTTTCCTACCACATTTAGAAGTGAAATTCCTCTATAATTTTAAGGTTTTTTTATAAATTGGTATTATGACAGAAGTTTTAAAGTTTTTAGGGACACAACCACTCTCCAATATTTTATTTAAGTATTTAACCAACATTTTTTTTAAGTTTGTGGGGGCATTTATATAAAATTCATTTGAAATTCTGTCAATCCCCGGTGATTTATTATTTTTTAATTTTTTTATTTATAAATCAAGATTATTTAAGCTTATTTTTTCATCAAGGGGATGACTTTTTAAGTTAATTAATTTTTCATTGTTTGGTTCATCCTCAACAATGGATGGGTACTATGATTAAAACTTAATAATTTTGTTCCAACCCCCAGTTCCGAATCAGTTTCGGATTAGTCCGTGATTGACGTAATGCGCATGTGCGATCATTGACTGTTGGGAATTGATTTGTGATTTCGTTTTTGTTAGAATTCTCCTTTCTCAAACCAAACTTTTTGTTGTGGTAGGTTTTAGCACTGTTATCAGAACAACTTTTTGTAGTTGATCGTTTATGTGATTTTGCGTTCCTGTGCTATCAAAAATACCTGAACTTATTAATATTAAAGATATGGATGATGGATGAGTCAATAGTTAATGAAGATAAGAGCCAGTCGCTTAACTCAGGGCCTGATTTAGGCCGCCTAGGGGCTCGCACAACAAGGGGGGGCCACACCACAAAAGTTTCATATTCTAATGCTAATTAAGCTCGAAAGTTGGAAGTAAAACCTACATACTCATAGAGGATATGACGAAAACACATGCACACATTTTAGAAATGTTTTTTTAATACATGAATTCACAATTTCATTTCGATTTACGTAATTCACAATTTTCGGGCTTACTGAGGTGAGACAGTTTTAGTAGACTCACGGCACACTCGTATTTTTATTGATATAATCCTAAATGCTCTTTTGTTTTAAAAAAACAAATATTAATCTTAGTCCAGTTAACGAAAGAAATATTGCGGAAATAAATCGGATTCTTTCGATATTTGTTTGAAAATTGAATAAGTATCAAAAGTCCATCTTGGAAAATAGGTCCAATTTTTTTTTTTCAGAGATATCTAGAAAATGCCAT
>OX578280.1:17551476-17656464 GCA_951217055.1 Gerris lacustris | reverse complement strand
GTAAAAAGTCACTTCCTAAGAAAAATACGGGAAGGTTATAGTTAGTTTAGGTTAAGATTAGTACTTTTCGCCATAACCTTCCTCATTTCCCTAAGAAAGTGACGCTTTTACGTATTTTTTTACGAAAAAACTATTGAATTTAACGAGATGGTACAACCGGAATCGTTTTTAATATGTATAAAGGAACAGTTTAAAAAAAATTGCAAGTAAATCGGACAATTAGAAGTTAGTGGGCCAAATAGTGCAGATTTACCAATATTTTTGTTATCACAAGTTTAGATTGTACAAATTAAAAGAATTAATATTGACTCCACTCTTCATTTCCAATCCAAGTCTTGGAAAATGAACAAGTAGTTCCCTTTTCTTGCTTCCTGCAAATACTTAAATGTTACCTTTATACAGAAAAAAAAATATTTACTACATTTTACAATTTATTTATTAATTACTATTATACAGATAAATACTTAAAAAGTAACGCATAACATACTATTCAGTAAACCCATACAACGTTCACGAGTTATAAGTTATAACCTTCTCTTGTTGTTGTTGTTGAGGTTCAATTGTAACCTATTATCTAGGATTGTAACCTTCCGGCGCAAAACTTTTTCGTGGTTTTTAGCTTCTAGTTTAAAATGTTTCCTCATTTTACGGCCTAGGCAGTTAAATCACATTTCTCTGCCCGAAATCAGTTCAATAATGCGTCATTTTGCAGCCGCAAGTAGATAATAGTTATTTATAACTAAGGAACTAGACAGCAAAATGGAATTTTACTGACGAGTGATTAGATTAGCTTCCGAGCCGAAGGCGAGGACAGGCTATGATAATTAACTGCCTCGGCTTCGCCTCGGCAGGTAATTTACCTGTTTCACTGTCGAGGCGAAGCCGAGGCAGGTAATGTATAAACGAGGCAGAAATGTTTCCTTTGCTGCCTTGTTGCATACAATATTTTATCAACGGGCGGCAGAAAAATGAAACTGCTAACATACCATCTTTATTAATATAACATAGTTAATTACTATGTTATATTAATAAGATAATAACATTATATATTATGTATTAACTAAAATCAATGTTCATAAAGAAATCAAATAAGAAGCTTGGGAATAATAACAATAAGTGAATAGCAAACTAAATCTATAACAACAAAATACAAAACACTCATTTATAACACATAAAACTTCTGAATGAATAATACACGCAATATAAAATATTTGTTTATATTTTTACTAAAAGTATTAAAGATATCTTCTATTGCTTAGGATAAAAGAAGTAACAAGGATAAATCAAGAATAGTAGCAAGTCTAATCTAGAATGACTTCAATAATAATAATAATATGGATGTAATTTAATTTTTCTTATACCTATAATCATTTTATAAAATGTCCAGTGTTATATGAGTGTAAAGCCAGAGCCGTTTTCTGGTTTCGGTTTTTGACATCATTGATATGGTAATATTACCTACTTTTTAATTGTTGAGAGGTTTCTCCTATATAAGATTTTTCACAATTATTGCAATCTATTTTGCAACCTATCTGTAGAATTTTTGTCCATTTCAGGGAAACGACTAGAGGTGTAACACTCAGTGGCGGATCCAGGACCTAATTTCGGGGGGGGGGGGGGGGGGGGGCAATCCATCCAACACCGAGGGGTGTTCGGGGTATGGAATACCCCTCAAGAAAAAGAGGGGTCCGGGGGAAAAATTTATAAATTTTGAATAGAAATTGGTGATTTACTCTTAATAAATTAAGAAAAATCCTACATTATGAATACACTTAAAGTAAATACGGCTCAAAATCTTTAGAATAACTAAATTTATTACAACTTGAATGAAATCATTGAGTTTTAATAACAATGGTATAGTAAGGTTTCATGATTCATGGAAACAAACTAGAAACTGCAACAGGACCGGTGAGAGGATTTCCGGGCCCCTGGGCAAGTTAGCATCAGGGCCCCTTTGAACAAATAACGGTGGGGGTCCGGGGGTCCTCCCCCGGAGAATTTTTAAAATTTGATAAAATTTGAAGTAAAAGTGTAAAAGTTATTATCAGTTTGTTAATATGATTTATCTGACAGTTTCTCTCCTGTAAATTAACATTTTCCATATTGAATAAGATGAAAACATCACAAAAATCTGAGTAACTAAACGAAACACAAGCATTCAAAATTCCATACTCATGACACATTAGGAATAATTTTAAGTTCAGTACTCTAACTCTAAAGGGTCCCCATCAACATTGGTACAGAAATATAAGTTTCAAGTTTATTTTTTGGATTTAGGGCCCATAGTCACGCCACTGATAACAATATCCTTTTGTTGTAAAAAAAACCAGGGCCGCCCCGCCCCCTGAGTACGGGCCCCCAAGGGACCTGGGCCCTGGGCCTCTGAGAAATTGCCCTCTCTGCCCCCCTCCCCCCCCCGTCGGTGGCCCTGAACTGCAACATATAAATTTTCTCAAGCGTGGATCTTGTTGTTACCTGTTTTATAGTGTATATATTATCAGGACATGCAAAAGAATTTTGTATGTTATTGTCTCTCGGGTACCCTCTCTCGGGGGGGGGGGGGGGGGGGGGGCACTTGCCCCCTTTGCCCCCCCTTGGATACGCCACTGGTAACACTGGTGTTTTGTATAAGTTTTTGTGTATAAATTAATATGGTTCAATAGACTAAACCTTGCAGAACACAGCGTCTACTGTATAAATTAATAAGATTCATTAGACTAAACCTTGCAGAACAAAAAACTAAGTTACGACTGAAACTGAGTTTGTTTTGTTTTGAACGGGGAGTCCGAGAAGCAGTTTCGTTACTGTTCTCATTTCCCTTGTTTCGTAGCAAAACCGGAGAAAAATTTCGTAAGTTGAGCCGCAGATCAGTTTCTTGCGAAACCGTCCTAAAATTTTTTTTACTCACTTTAGGTGGTATTTCGGTGTTGATCCTGTTAACAAACTAAGTTTGTCGAGAAAAGAGATGTACAATGAATTTCTATTTTCCCCTAAACATCGGAAATTCTTATTTCTTCTCTGCTCTTTCATTGGCAGTAGTTCTTGCTTCTGTTCTCCTGCTGATTAAGTAAGTATTTTTTAATATATTTTTATACTGATCGCTTGGATTAAGTAGATCAAAGTCAAGGTGCAGGTATTTTTAAGTCAGTATTAAAAGTCCTAGTTTTTATACGTGTATTTGTAGACACGTTTAATGATTTCAAAATAATCTGCAATATTTCTAACATAAACCAATGCCATATTTTGATACTTATTATATACTTCTTAAAAATATGTTTTCTTAAAATTAATCCAAATTTACACTTCAAACGACACTAAAATGTATTCCATAGTTAAAATCAAATTTACATACAAAATGTATTTTAAAATATTAAAGTTCATTTTAAATCTAAATGGTTCCATTTACTCAAAACTATTTTATCAAGAATTTGTAAATATTTATTTAAAGCTGGAGAAAAAATAAGAGAGGTATTCAATTCTTGGTTTCATTATAAACGGAGAACTATTATAATCAATAACAAACAGCAGATGGAATTTTATGGAAATATTGGATATTTAGCGGCTTGTGAGATACAATGGACTGTTTAATTTGGAATCCCGGGTACAAAACATAGTTACTGATTATTGCTAATGTTTACACTGGGTTGGGGCAAAGTTTCCCAAAAAAATAATTGCTATATCAAATTATTTTCAAAGAAGAGAGAGGAGAATACAATATTATAAAATTAAAATGCTCTAACACATGGGAATCAAACTACAGTTTTTTCACTTACTATGCAACTACTGAGTTATTCAAGGGTAATTAAAATATCAATCTGCCCAAGTAGTTAAGAATCTTAATACTTTAGTACCTTTGTTAGTGAGCATAATTTGTTCCTAAATGAGCATAATTTAGGAATGTCAGTGGTATACAGGAGGTCCTAAGTTCAATTCCCGACTTCGGCAAGGAGCTCGAAGCTCAATGAGTGAAAGTGTTCACACAGTATTTTGATATAAAATCTGCACCAAAGTAGAGTTAGTGCGTTGACAGGGCGGGAAATCAAGTGTCACACAGATTGGCCAACCTCTCTGAGGGGAAAAAATAAAGTCACTAGGTCTGTGGTTACAGGGCCTCTCCCCTCCACTAGAGACATTTATCATTGCCTAGTTGACCCGACCTTTTGTCCGGGAAAATCTCGAGCTATCATTGGCTACCCACCCCATTTGCTAGTTTTTCCTGCGCTGTCAGTAACTCTACTTTGGTGCAGACTGTAAATGGGTAGATACTAAAGAGAAGTGGTGTCCACATGGTTGTAAATGCCAGTTATACGGTTGTTAAAGCCGATAAAGCAACAAGACAACCCTCTTTATGCTACCTTTGGAAAAACAAATTTAATTATTCAACCAAAATAAAAGGAGTATTATAAATATAAAAAATACCTTTTTTGTGTGTGTTTTTTGGCTGTTAACTATCGAACTTCCCAGTAATCATTTGTCTGTCCAGTCAATAACCCTTATTACATTTAAAAACTTAATAAATCTTTCTTCATTTGTCTGTTTTGTCAACCTAGAGAACATAAAGTTGGCTAAGTACGTAAGAAAGTCAGGCAGTCTGTTGTAAGCCGGTGAAGAGAAAAACGTGAATGCCCGAGTCAAATTAAACTTGGTGGTGCGAAAATGTTAAGTAATGCTATGAGAATCGATTATACAAAGTATTATGACTATAACCTGAAATAGAAGAGTAACCTACCCATAATAGTGTGTTGTGGGCTTGGTAGCGGCATTCTAAAGCTTAACCAAAAGTTGTAATGGCGGCCTTCTTATGCCACTCAGTTTTTAAGTGATTCTCAACATGTAATGCGCCTTTAAAGTCAATTGAAAACTCTGCACAAAAAGTTAAACACTTCACTCTTTCCAGCCAATCATCACATTGTTTTAAAAATGTATATTTTTTCTTTAATTTTATCCATAAGAATTAATATAAATTATATATTAATATAAATTTTCATAGACATTTATAATAAATAAATAAATTAATAAATAAATAAAAATAAATAAATAAAATATAAATAAATAAATTTTCATTAGACATTTTAATAATTAGTGCTATCTTATTAAAAAGTATTGGCGAATTCCCGTTTGAGAGGGCTCAAGTGACGGGAAGCCAAACACGCTGGCTAAATAATGAGAACGATATACTAATGATATTTAAAGTCGACGCATTTACCTTGGGAGAGGAGTAGAGATGATTGATGGCAGTCTTCAAGCAGGCCAGGGCTTGGATAGTCTTGGCTGGGTGGGAGTCTTATGGTTTTTCTGTGGAACCGCTTGGATGTTAAAGTTAGACTGAAAAACTATTTACCGGCGCAAACACATTTTACCGCCCGGTTGCTATGGTCACGCACAGTAAAGTTTGTAGTTACAAACATATGATTATAACGGCACAATAAAATTCTTGAAAACACATGATAAATATCTCAAGACATGTAAATGACTTAAAATTACTCTACGGCGGGAAATACAAAATATCCTTAAATATACCATTCTCATTATAAGGATTATCTAAGTATCAACTTAAAAAAAAAAAATTTTGAATTAAATAAACACAATAAAAGATAATTAAGAATAGAAAAAAATAGCTTAATCACTCAAAGAGAGGGCTAGTAAGATAATATGGGGGGGGGGGGGGGGGAGGCTGCATGCTCAGCTGACTCATTATCTTATTACTACCAACTTAAAAAAAGAAAATAACTAGATATTTTAAAATCTTTATTTAGAACTCTGCGAAATTATCTAACATTATTAATGGTTTTGTTTACAGGTTCCTGGCAATAATGTGGTTGAATGATCCTGTACTATTTGGAAATCCTATTCAAACTGTTGAAGTAGAAGTACCAAAAATAATAATGTCAAAAGTAAACGTTCCGTTCACATTTAAACTTAACGATAAAGAGTTATCGAAGTTTGAAGGTTTGTATGGTAGCGAATTTGAAATAGTGCTTATGTATGGGCTGTGAGATTTCGTACAGTTCTAGACTCAAGTCTAGAGCAGTCTCTTGGAAAGTTCACAATGACCCCTCCTAAAATTAAACCAGAGACTGCAGATTTACTTGATTTTACTGTGGAGATGTTTGCTGTTATTGTAATAATATAAATAGATTTAGCTGTACTAACAACTAAACTTTTAGTCCAGGAGATAGCGTCCAAAAAAGTGTCTGACTAACATTAAGCTTGAATATTGTATATAAGTTAATATTTTCGTGCCTTTTAAGAAAATATAGTCGGCTAAGTTCATCTGAGGGACATAGCTTGGCAATAGGTATTTGAAAAAAACAAACCGGTGGAGAGTGGCCATGTCCCGCCTATTTTGGTGGATAATGTGCTTTTCATGATCCTGAGTACGAAATTAGTTAGTAGACCAAAAATTAAGTTTGTGGTAGCTTGTCACTTAATTGGTGGCCTCTTTGATTTAGAGTAATATTTGACTAACTAACTTATCAAGTGACAAACTTTCATCAACTTAATTTTTGGTCTACTAAGTTTGTACTCAAGATCATGAAAATTGCATTGTCCACCATGAAGGGTGGGATGTAGCCTCTCCCCCGGTTTGTTCTTTTCAAATGTCTAATAAAATAATAAATAAATGCCAAGCTATGGTCCTGCAGACGAACTTAGCCGACCACATATTCTTAAAAGGCACTAAAAGATTTACTTGTACACAAATTTCTAGCTTGATGTTAGTCAGACACTTTCTTGCACGCTAATAATAACTTCCTGGACTATTAGATTATGTTACATAAAATAATCTGATAACTGTCGATAAGTTATACATTTTTTAATCCGTATATGTTTGGTCTTAATATTTGCAGTATTTTGCCGAGGTCTTTATTAACAAAGACCAATGTCTAAGCTGAACTATGTCTAATATGCTAATTCAAGTTGTTATGAATGTTAATAATTTATTAACTTTCTTGAAATATTAACACCAATAATGTATTAATTTTGTTAATGTGATTTTCATTTAGGTGTTCATTGTATTATATCAAGTGAAGTCCGCTACAGGTTAGAAGCTTTCTGGGGTGTGAGTATTGCCGATCTTCACTTCTTTTTAAGACAACCCTGGGATATGAAGAGTATTCCATCTTTAGAACACACTCCTCTTAAGGGTCATTACCAACAGGTTACCAGTTTATTAAGGTTATTTATCCTTTTGTCTCTTGTTTTAATTTCATTATGAAATTGAGGTGTGCAATTGGTCTAATTTAAAAAAAAAAAAAAAAAAAAAAATGCTATGGTTTTCTATGAGCCACTAAATGTCAACATTTTTAGACAAGATCTTGTAAATTCATCTTATTTATTTATTATTAATAGCTATAGTTACAAAAAAAAATATTAATAATAATACTTAACTACTATAATACTACACTAGGATCGTTCTTGGTTTTCTCAATACGTCTGAAAGGAATATGACATTTGCCCAACTGCCTTGTTTCCTGCCTGGGCATAACACTGTTTGTAGGCAGGTTTTTTTCCATTGTGTTAATAATACACTTATACATGAATTACCCTAACACAGTTTGTATCTTTAATTCTTTAAACATGGGTTTGGAGTATGTACGTGGATTGCTTCGAAAGATGAGGAGGAACCACTCATTTTTGAAGGATCTAGACTCCATCAATGTCTTTTGAGCTTCCCCAGATTTCCATCCCGTAGGAGAGATTGGAGTGAATCATAGCATGATAGATGTGAACCAGTTGCTCTCTTGTGAGGTGGTTCCTGATAATCTTCATTGTATACAGCTGTTTTGTTATTTTCTTGCACAATTTAGAAACATGAAATGACCAGGAACGTTTACTGTCGATTGGAACACCAAGCAGTTGTGCTGTTTTAACTTCCACTTTAAAGCTCAGCGAAAAAAGTTGTATCCTGATTTTTTGTCCTCGTTCACAGTCAAATAATTTGCAGCAATTCACTGTGACATCGCTTCCATATCTTTAAACAAAAGTTCTTTAGCTTTCTCCATTGAGTCTGACTTTACAACAGCAGTAACAGCATCGGCAAAGAGGAGTGTTTGCACAATTATTCCCATCAGCTCCTCCGCAAATGATGTCATCTTCTGGTAAACAGTATTTTTGAAAAAAAAAAAACAAAACTAATGTCCTAATATTTTCTTCAACTCTAATAATGGAATCAAATGAACAGGAGAGTATATATAAGTGTGAGAGCATGACGATGATCCACATTTTTTTTGTCTTTAGGTGATGGGCTTTATAAATATTTATAAGTAGTGTTTGATTAAGGTAAGGCATTAAACACTTACTTATTGTCAATCTACTATTACAGTCTGCAAACCACTAGAATTAGTGCGTTGACAGCACGGGAAAAACTAGCAAATGTGGTGAGGAGCCAATGAGAGCTTGAGATTTTCCCGGACAAAAGGTCGGGCCAACTAGGCAAAGATAAATGTCTCTAGTGGAGGGGAGAGGTCCTCATGATAAACGCTGCCCCACCCCTACCCACAGACCTAGTGGCTTTATTTTTTCCCCCAGAGAGGTTGGCCAATCTGTGTGTCACTCAATTTCCCTCGCTGTCAACGCACTAATTCTAGTTGTTTGCAGACTGTAACCCACTTAACTCTGTGTCCAAGAGTAAGATATACAGTGTGTCCACGGATTGAGTGCACATGGGATGTAAATTTTGAATTGAAATTTGAGCCTCTAGGTATCAGTCCTGCTTGGTCTTAAACTAAGAAGTTGAAAAAATTAGTCAAATTAATTTATGTATAGGTTGTTGTTATGATGAATTTTCAAAAATTGTCAAAAGTAAAGTATCTTAGTTTTCAGAAGTATCTAAAATATTTACCTAGAAAATACGTGCTGAGTGATGTGTAGGTGTTAATAGTTTTTTTCCAATTTTTAAGTTTTTGGTAGTTTTCATACTACGGAAAGTTAAATTTTAATTTAAATCAAATTATAATTATTATTAACTACGGGAAACAGACAGTGAAAAATACACTCCTGTGCCGGGATTTGAACCACGGGCCTCTATATAGAGGCGTGGTTCAAATCCCGGCACAGGAGTGTATTTTTCACTGTCTGTTTCCCGTAGTTAATAATAATTATAATTTGATTTAAATTAAAATTTAACTTTCCGTAGTATGAAAACTACCAAAAACTTAAAAATTGAATTTCGAATTGATTGTACAAGGTACAGGTACTAATTGAGTACTTTATAATTATAAGCGTTAATTCTTGGTTTAGTTCTAATGTCATAAATATTGACTGTCTAAATGTATATGAATATTGAAAGCTTGGATTCGGGACTAGTTATCGATTACGGTAGTGAAAAATCATTCTCCTGCGTAGCTTAGATGGAAGAGCGCTATACTGGAAATATAGAGGCCCGTGGTTCAAATCCCGGCACAGGAGTGTATTTTTCACTGTCTGTTTCCCGTAGTTAATAATAATTATAATTTGATTTAAATTAAAATTTAACTTTCCGTAGTATGAAAACTACCAAAAACTTAAAAATTGAATTTCGAATTGATTGTACAAGGTACAGGTACTAATTGAGTACTTTATAATTATAAGCGTTAATTCTTGGTTTAGTTCTAATGTCATAAATATTGACTGTCTAAATGTATATGATTATTGAAAGCTTGGATTCGGGACTAGTTATCGATTACGGTAGTGAAAAATCATTCTCCTGCGTAGCTTAGATGGAAGAGCGCTATACTGGAAATATAGAGGCCCGTGGTTCAAATCCCGGCACAGGAGTGTATTTTTCACTGTCTGTTTCCCGTAGTTAATAATAATTATAATTTGATTTAAATTAAAATTTAACTTTCCGTAGTATGAAAACTACCAAAAACTTAAAAATTGAATTTCGAATTGATTGTACAAGGTACAGGTACTAATTGAGTACTTTATAATTATAAGCGTTAATTCTTGGTTTAGTTCTAATGTCATAAATATTGACTGTCTAAATGTATATGAATATTGAAAGCTTGGATTCGGGACTAGTTATCGATTACGGTAGTGAAAAATCATTCTCCTGCGTAGCTTAGGTGGAAGAGCGCTATACTGGAAATATAGAGGCCCGTGGTTCAAATCCCGGCACAGGAGTGTATTTTTCACTGTCTGTTTCCCGTAGTTAATAATAATTATAATTTGATTTAAATTAAAATTTAACTTTCCGTAGTATGAAAACTACCAAAAACTTAAAAATTGAATTTCGAATTGATTGTACAAGGTACAGGTACTAATTGAGTACTTTATAATTATAAGCGTTAATTCTTGGTTTAATTCTAATGTCATAAATATTGACTGTCTAAATGTATATGAATATTGAAAGCTTGGATTCGGGACTAGTTATCGATTACGGTAGTGAAAAATCATTCTCCTGCGTAGCTTAGATGGAAGAGCGCTATACTGGAAATATAGAGGCCCGTGGTTCAAATCCCGGCACAGGAGTGTATTTTTCACTGTCTGTTTCCCGTAGTTAATAATAATTATAATTTGATTTAATTTAATAGTTTTTTTCTATCGAATTGAAAATCTGTCATAACTTATAATTTTGAACAACTTTTGTAAGTAAATATTTTTAAAATTAATTTATTGGACCACTTTTTGCTACTTCTTAGTTCAGAAGATCAAAATCCAACTAACATTTTTGTCATTTAGACCTCACGTAGACTCAATCCATGTACACACTGTATAACCAAAGCAATTTTGAAATACTTTGTAATCGAATAAACATTATGTTTGTTAATAACCTTAGCCGTCAAACACCCATTATTAAAACAATAACAATAACAATAAACATTATGTTAACTGCTAATAAAATTAGACAACTCTTATTGACTGTTCTGGTCTCCCCCCCCCCCTTGTTCATATTTATTTTATTAATTTTGTAAAAGCTATTTAAATCTATTATTTTGGTTTTAGAGATGAGCGCCACGACGAGATTAATATTAAATTAGTATTATCTGATAATAAATTAAAACTAGGAGTTCCACCAAGGCAGTATTACCCATTAGTTGTATTCTTAGTAAGAGATTCCCTTGATGAAGATTTACAACCTGAGGAAACGGTAAGAATGCACAAACAGTTACAATTTTCATGTCATATAGTATTATACAAATTTTGATGATGTTTATTTTAATTGGTAATACCACCATTTAGATATATAAATATAGCTATTGTTTAGATGACCTTTGAAATCATTTGATTTGACGTAGGAAGAAATATGTCTCTCCACAAGAAGTAACGTTATTGTATAATGCTGGATTTTAAAATAAACTAATCATCTTCAGTGCAGAGAAGAAGAAGAAGAAGAAAAAATGTTAAAGAGAAAGAATCAGTGTCTAATTGGGCCAAAGTTTTAAATCTGAAATTCACTGGCACTGAAGATGAGAATAGTGGTTAAAAAAAACCAGAGAAGAGTTTTAACTTAGTTTCAAATTTTATAAATTCTCCAATTTCTTTGTTAGGAACTTAAAATTATGATGATCACTAGTGCGGTGGTTAAAAGCTGTTTGTAAAATTAAGTTATTTTTAATAGAGAGACACTAGAGAAACTTTCTGTTAATTTATTTCTGTAATATGTGTTCTTATTTCAGATTGCCTTGGTTAATATTGTTCATATTAAGGACACTAACTGTACTCTATCTTCAAGTTTATTAGCTCAATACTTAAAGCAAGCCAATGGACGTTTAACAACACTTAAGGTATGTAAAAATATATATTCCATTTTTAAGAACTAGAAAGATTACCATGTGCATAAAGTAACACCCATATTTGCATCAGAATTATAAAATCTAATAACCGCATCTTCATAAAGGTGTCCAAACATGCTCAACGTAAGTCCACAATATTTTAACACACAGTCAATACATAGACATACATTGTACACAATAAAATATTGTACAGTAATATTAAGTGTGTATGGGTCCCTTAAGGATATCTATGTACAGAAATACCCTGGACTTACCTAATAGTTGGGGCTGCAAAGTATGCCTCAAGTCAAAAAATATGTAAGTCGAGGAATGAACATAGATGAATTCTTAACTGGGTACTTATTACTGCGGAAAAAAAGGAGTATGTAAATAATAAATTTTATTGGAAAACCTTAATAAAATTGACTGCCAATTGGTGTGGCACATAGCTTCCTCGCATCCTATCCATGTACTGTATTGGTATTATGCTTTTTTTTTACAAGCCATTATTGTCTAATTTGTTTAATTGTTTCCCCGTTTTTTAATCTATCAAAATTGTTTTAATTTTTTACACGAATTAAATTATCAATTTAGGACAAGTTAAAGAGCGCAGACGGTTCAAATTAATCTCGGGATATCTGCGCGTTACTTTCGATAAACTGTAAAAGTTTCATACAAATCAGATAATTACTTTTGAAGCTATAGGTGTAAATAGTTGTATGTTTGTGCGCATGTGGAAGAGAAACAAATAAGCGCAGAAGGTTGAAACTTATATGGGACAAAAAATGGGCTAATTATGAACTACCATCTCAATTTCATTAAAATCGGATGTTTAGTTTTTAAGATATGTTGGTTCGCAAAAATTGAACGACAGACAGACACGGAACCAAAAATGTTCCCTGATGTCTGAAACGGATTTCTGTCTTTGAATTTTTGAAATCGGAGACCTAAAATATTTTTTTTTTTCGAAACGATCACATAGCTTCTGTTACCTTCAGTAAGCTCGGAAGAAAAAATTGAATTTGTATGTACATATTATTTGATTAATATTTTATATTTTATTTTGTTGTAGCAACTCTATATGGCATCTGCAAATATCGATGACAGTGATGATATTAAAGTTAAAAAAGAGAACACGGATCCTCTATGTGTTGTGTGCCAAGTATATCCTATATCTAGAGCATTGTTACCATGTAGGCATACTTGTATATGTGCCGTTTGCTTCAATAAAATATACGGCTGTCCTTTATGCAGGTAATATTTATTTGAAAAAATAATATAACATTACTATGGGTTAAATTATTACTAATTTAAGAGTACACCCTATTTTACTCTATAAATAAAAATTGATGATAGATTGTAAGGAGTAATAATTTAAGGCTTTATGGTTTTCATGCCGCAGAACCACAAAAAATTACTGTAAACGCCCACTTTTACCATTTTAAAAATTGGAATGAAACTATTTCTTAAGCTGTTAGTGGTGCATAGGTGACCCCTAAAAAAATATAAAAATTATTTATCCCTCATCCAAGCCAGAATCATATATAAGTGTGTGGTACATATTATATGTTCCACAAAGCTTCTAGGATATTGAATTATTAATGTTTAATATTATGTAGAAGGTGTGTGCCATGTCCAGGAGGATCACTTATATCACAACTAGGTTAGAGGTTGTTATAAAAATCAAGAACTTTTGATACGCACCTCAGTTCATAGTGGGTCGAATATAAAAATTTAAACTTTTCCCACTATTCACGTATAAAATTTACAGAATCTGAAAATAGGGTTATTTCTTAAATGCAGGTATTTTAATGTATTGTGATAAAACTTAATTATTTAATTAGATTGTGAAATAAAAAGAAAAAAAACAACTTTTTATTCACATTTTGTTTATAATAAGAGTAAATTCTTAATTAAAATATAAAGTGCAAAAAATGGTACAGGCAAACAGGCCCTGATTTACCTATGGGAAGACAGGGCATTTGCCCAGGGCCCGCATTTGAGGTATGGCTGAAATCTTGTGAAAAGGGACGAAAGAAAGTGAAAAATTAAAATTGTCATTTTTTTTGCATGTCCTTGCAAACATGTCCTTATATGTAACAAATTTCCGACACAATCAAAAGTGACCTAATTTACTGTAATTTTAAGCGTTGTTGTTTATTATTATAGCTAAATATTTTACAATATATTCTGGTGTGAAACATCTCAATTCATTGAAGTATGACAGTAATTTAGATTTCGTCGTAATGTTTAGTGTAACTATGAAATGTAACAATTTAAAATTGTCTTGAATAATTTAAACTAATATTTTCAATGAAAACTTAAAATCAATATCCGTTATGTCCATCTTACATGAGTGTTATGATGTCCAAATAATTCACTGTCCTATACGTCAAAATTTATTGACACTATTAAAAGTGGCTCAATTTACTGTAATATTAAGAATTAAATTTTTAAGTTTTTGGTAGTATTCATACTACGGAAAGTTTAAATTTTAATTTAAATCAAATTATAATTATTATTAACAATGGGAGACAGTCAGAGAAAAATAGACTCCAGCGCCGGGATTCGAACCACAAATAACTTAAAAATTGAATTTCTAATTGATTGTACTAGTAATTGAGTATAAGCGTTATTTCTCGGTCTAGTTCTATTATCGTAAATGTCGATTCCTAGACTTGTGGAAAAATTGAAAGCTTAATTCGGGACTTGGTATCGTTAACAACAGAGGAAATTATTCTTCAGTGTAGCTTAGTTGGTTAGAGCATCTATACTGGAAATTTAGGAGGCCCGTGGTTTGAATCCCGGCGCTGGAGTCTATTTTTCTCTGTCTGTCTCCCGTTGTTAATAATAATTATAATTTGATTTAAATGTAATATTAAGTTAATTTATATTTAATTAATAGTGGAAACATAAACATAAGCAACACCGCTCTGCCGCCCGCATCATACAAGAGGCCTTAGACTTACTTAAGTATTAGAAAAACGATTATTAAAATAAAAATTTAGATGCACAAAATAGTTATTTATGCACCTAGGGAGTAAAGTAAGCCTTTATTCCCTGAGCGAAAGAGTTGGTTCTTGAGGCGAAGCCGAAGGAACCATGGTCCCTAAATCCGAAGCCGAGGGAATTAGACTTTTTAATTCCCGAGGCGCAGCCGAGGGAATAACTCTAATTAGCTCCCGAGGCGCAGCCGAGGGAGATAGTTATCGCGAAGGGAATAATGGCTCTTTACTCACGAGGTACATACAATATTTTATCTCTAGTAGGAAGAAAATACACATTTTCGTCCATTGCACAGTTTTTATTTATTATTTTAATAAATAACAATAATTATTAGCACTTTTAATAGCCGATATAAGAGATTCAATATGAAAAACAAATAAGAATTGGAATGAAACTCAAATAGAAGGTTATTTAGATGCAGGTTATAAACAATATAAACAAACATAAACATGGTAAAAAAAAGCGCAGTGCCGCCAACCTGATTTCAACAACTTCATTACATTAGCCATTCATTTTCTACTATTTATAAAATAATTAAGTTGCAATCTTCACTTTTTTTGCCCTACTTTACTTTTTCGCCCTACTTTTACTTTTTCTCCCTACTTTTTGAGTTCAGGGATGAAAACACCTGTTTTAGTCCCTCTAAACTAATTCAAAATCATAACTTTTTATCCCTACTGGAGATAAAAATAATTAAGACTTATTAGGCAATTCCAGGCACAAAAAATAACATTTTGATTAGAGGTAATTTTTCACTTTAGTCTAAACAAAATAAACTGTCTATATTTGAATATATGTATTACTTTCTTATTTCTTTTATTTCAGGAGTCCAATTACATCATACTTTCTGATAAGAAGTGAAGAATACTACAAAGAATCAGACAAGATTTCTTATAGTACAGATGGCGGGACTTTATCACAGTGGTTTCACGACAGGGTTGCAGATTTCCTTGGATTCGAGAGATGACATCTTTTTGCTTGTTGGTCAGGCTTATTTTTTGCATGGTTGGTTACTCTGGTGATAATGAGAACCTACTTCTTTCTCTATCGATATTCTTTTTTTAATAGATTGCACCGATGAAAATTTTAAATTCGTTATGGATAATCAATTTTTATAATTCATCTGACCCATTTTTAAATAATTTTCAATTTCTAATAAGTTCATTTTTTTAATACTGGAATTAAAACTTTTTTTTTTTTAAATGTATATTTGATTATTTATAATTATCTCTCAAATTAATATGTGTGATAGTGTTTGATCACTGTAGAAACTTTTATGTTACCTTTTGCCTTAATTGTTATTTACTAATAATGTTCCAAGATCAGATTTTAATTATTATCTTGTAAGAAAATTATTTAAAAATCAAAGTTCATTACACTAAAAACTCCTGTGTTCAAATCGCATTTAGCTGGGAATTTGGTTTGCCAAACGTAAACAATTTTTAAATGTATACAATTTACTAGTGAATAGAGAACGTTGCTTTTACCACTTTTTTTAAAAAAAAGCACTTATGTATATATTACCTAATGTTTTACTACTATGTTTCTTCTTTTAAATAATTTAAATAAAAAATAGATCACAAAACAATAATTTATAAATTAATATATTAACTTTAAAGTATTATTGAACTTAATATTGTAATTGCAACAAAAGGTATAGGTATGCTCTAATGGCCCAAGTAGTTCACCTACCTTAGCCACAGATGGAGTTAGGAAGGTGGGATAAGATAAAGTATAGACAACCTATTTTCTTGATTTTCCAAAAATTTTGTTTAACCAAACAAGACTGGATACATCTAATTTGGATGCGACATAGTGAGTTTTTAGTGATATGAATGTTACATTAACCATAAAACAAATTATAGTATTAGCTATAAGGCGCATACACTCGATTTTACCACGACTAAACTATTGAGTCAAAATCGATGAACTCCTGGATTTCTCCTTGACTAAACTGTTTAGTTGTTGGAAGTGCGCATACAATCAATCAGTTGCCATTGAGATCCCCCAGCATTCGTGAGCTATGCCGTACAATATTATAAACAGAAAAGCACTCGCTTGCGTTTTCCTTTATATGAAACACAAAGAAAAGAAAAGGAAATGACGATACTGTGTACAACCCGTAATAAGCGAAATATTATTAAATGAAAAGCTTCATACATTACATTCTAATCTGAAGGAATATCCAGAAAACTTTTTTACGCTTTATAGAATGAGTGAACAGAGTTTTAATGAAATAATTAAACTGATTGGTCCATATATACAACATCATATCACCTACCTAATAACATATCGCCACAAAAAAAGATTAAGGCCTCTTTCACACGAGGCAACTTAGTTGATTCAACTAGTTGACTGGTTGACTCTCAACTAGTTGACTGCCCGTGTGAAGACTTTTGAGACCTCTTTCACACGAGGCAACTTAGTTGATTCAACTTCTCTTCCCAACGGGAGGTCAGTACGATGTTAGGACGTTAGGACCCGAGGAAGCAGGAGTACTTGCTCTTCTGCAAGAAGAAGAGCAAAAAAAAATTGGTTGTGCGTGAAGTCTCACGTAAAAAGGGTTTTGTTGGTATTATGATCTTTTTTTACAAAATAGCATGAAAAATTAACTAATTTCCACAAGCATTATATATGTTTGTAATCTACTCTTTATTACCTTTCATTTGATACCTACCCCACTCAAAATTTAAAAAAAAAAAATCGCATGACATGAATTATCCGCCATTTTGAATTTGAACGGCTGATAATTTTGAGTTCGCTTTATCTTTCCTGTGTGTGCGTCAAAACGATCTTTAATATTGGAAAGTTTCAAGTATTTATCTCTTTTAATTCAAGTAATTGGAACCGTATACGAGTAAAAGACATACAGAGGAATGAAACTATAAGGGTTTCTTTTTTTGGTTTTACCAGCTAAACCTTAAAAAGAAGGAAATTTAGTTGAAGAATGTGGGTTCATCCCTTTTTAGGGAATCGGGAAACAGGCGCTTTCTCACAATTATATCCGAAACTACCAAACCACGAGGATAAATTCTTCAATTTAATTGGAAGAGAAAGTAGTATCTATATGAAAAAAGTGTGCCAGTTGACTCAACTAAGTTGACTCGTGTGAAGGGCCTAATGCCTTGTAGTGCCTTTTTAGTTGAATCAACTAGTTAGGATGAGAACGTGAGCGGCACATGTGCCTGGTCTCCTAGTTGCCTGGGCGAATGAGTTGACTCGTGTGAAGGGGTTCGGGCGATTCCTTAACACTTGCTACCCGGCTACACTCCTTTTCAACTAGTTGAATCAACTAAGTTGCCTCGTGTGAAAGAGGCCTAAGTGTTACTTTAAGGTAAGAAAAACTCATTTTGAAGGGTCGCTGATCGACTGTTTAGTTGAGTGTATGCGCACTCCAATACATGGCAATGTATATAGCGCTGTCCACAATAGTTGTTCAACTAAATAGTCAAAAGACGATTGATGAAGTTTTATAATTTTTTAATCGAGTAACTATCGTGTTGATAGTATGCGCACTCCCATAAGGGCCAATAGCTTTTTGACGAACAACTAAATAGTCGAGCGATTAAAAATTGTATGTATGCGCCTAGCCTAAAAGAACCATTCACTCTCTCTTAAAATCAGCATTAAAATTTATAGTTCATTTCTCCTTTATTATTTAGGGAAAATGGCTTTTTTGGTCCTCCGGACCAGATTTTAACCTATAAATTTAATGCATTTGTATACATTTTTATTGATAAAATCAAATGTTACCTTAATTTTTTTTGGATTATTAAATAATACTTTATTTTAATTTGCCAATGGTGTTAGCGATGGTTATCAGTTAGACATAATTAAAACAGCATAATTATTAAAATAATTAATAGTAATAAGAAAATGAATAATTTCTAATTAGGTGTGAAAAGTGCAGTGATGAGTCTATTCCTCTAGTAATGATGTATATTTTTAATTACTCAGTTTTGGGAACAATACTTCTAAAACATTCCCTTGTCCTGACAAACACGATTTAATAACTGTATTAGTATTTCGATAGGATGACATCAATATTTCTATCGAAATTACTCTCTCGAAAATATAATTATTTTAATTTAAAAATAATTTTAATAATAATAAAATTTTTTATTAATTACAAGAGTGTCAGATGTTTTTGGAAGATTTATTTATTTGTGATTATATAGATGCGACTTGTCAAGAATCTCATGAAAGTAATTATTAAATTATACTTTAAAAAAAATTAAAATTAGTTTTAAATACATAGTAGTACCTTACAATTGATAAAATGTCAAAAGTATTTATATAATAAATGATAAAACTTTAAATGAATGTATATTAAATAAAATGATTAATCAAATAAATACTGTTAAATTACCGGTATATAGTTATTAATTAAATGTGAAAATATAATCGTGTGGAAGAATTTCACATTTTTGTAAATTTATTTTAAAATAATTAAGTGATAATTTTTATAGAATTTAAAAAAATATACTAGTGATTATTGTTAAAAGAGCCTTTTTATTTATAACACGATATAAATTAATTAATACCTAAATATTATGTATAAATGATTTAATCAAGATCTGATCTATATTTCTTAGATTCTGGCTGTGGAAACCTACTCTTTAAAAATTATTAATCCAATTACGAATAGTTAAGTAACTACTTGTTTTTTAAAAATTTTAGGAGAGGAAAAACTTAATGACAAGAATCTGTAAGATTAATAATTAATATAAAAATGCCATTTTTCAAAACTGGTCTTATTGTCAACCATTTTTTTTTTTTTTTTTTGGTTTCTGTATTCTTCACCTTAGTTGTATCTATGTGCAAAATTTGGGGAAGATTGAATCACAGGAAGTTGTTCAAAATTGGGGAAACGGAAATGTACGATGCAACTTACAAAGCAAAGTAATATAAGACCAGTAAAAAAAATAGGACAGTTTATACCCTAAGCACTTGCCCACATCTCAAGAGATTTTTGTTTTCTGTAATACTACTTATTAGAGCAGAATCTGGCAACAATATTTAAGCAGCCTTCCCACCCTTCATATCAATTTTATCAGCAATTGGACCTTGTAACAAATTTGGAGAAAAATTAATGTTTAATAGAACTGCGAAAAAATTGAGCAAATAAGGAAAGAACAAATATAAAGTAGAAAAATTAAAGCATTGAGTTGTTTTCAAAAGTTTGTAGTATAGGTATGTTCCAACCACACCTCAAACTAGTTTCAAACTGTACGACGCATGTGCATTAGCAAAAAACGTTTAAATGTGGTCCGATGCGCATTCATCAGACAGTTTGAAGTGTGGTTGGAACAAACCTAATATGTGTTTACTTTGACTGAATAAAATCAAGTGGAGACAAAGAAGAAATACAAGGAATAAATAGAATATGTACTGAACTATCCTTAAAATAATTTAGGAAATTGTTTTCCTAATTTGTTTGTATATCTTTGTATCCTTTTGACTTTACTGATAGCATTGACAAGTGCAGAAAAGAGTTAAGGTACACATGCCGTCAAATTGGGGAAGTAGCTTGCATGCCAAGAGGGTATTTGTCAGTTACTGTCATACCAAGGATTTTTATTAAGTTTTTATCAACTTGCTTGCCAGCTACAGGCATGCCATTTAACATTTGAACGTGCTGGCATGTTTTTGTTCAAGCTACAGGCATGTGTATCCCCGCCTTTACTCAAAATGATAAAAACCCATCTGCACAATTCCATGAGCCAAGAGAGACTCGGGGGGACTGGCCACAATTTTATTAGAAAATGACATGAATTACCAGCTAGACATTAGAGATCTTATAGCAGAGTTTTAATAAAATAATGGCAAGGAAGGTACTAAACAGCCAAAGAAGGTTAGGAGAAAGAACATAATACACCACTAAAGTTATTATTGATATTTAAAACTAAATAAAATATAACATTCCTTATCTAGTTATGTAATGTTTCTTTTATATCTAATAATTTAATTTCTTCTAGCCTAGATGCCCGAGGAAGAAGGCACTTCTTTAGATTAAATATGTAGAGCTAAAATTTAGAGCTAAAATTAATTTCTCGATTTCGCCTCAGGGTATGATTTTTCTGAACATGTATGCCAAAATTTGTCAAAACCCACCCAGTAGTTAAGGCACCAGGTATCTGTGCAGACAGACGACATTTTTTTAAATTTTATTTATTTATTTTTATTTTATTTTATTTTTTTTAAAAAACACTTTTTTGGACTCAGGGAACCTCAAAACAAGTAAATCCATCAAAATCGAATTTTCGCGCCATCACAATACTTTCTCTTTATATGAGAAAGTAAAAATTGAACTGCCAGTCAAAATTGCCATTAATTATGGGCTCTCTTAGACAAAAAAAAAAAACAAACGTAAAGGCAGCTCCCAAAATATATAATTATTTTTTCAATTAAATCATAAACAACTTATAAAACAAAGGAACACTTATTTAAAACAGGGATTTATTTTAACAATTTTTTTTAAAAATCCCCGATTTAAAAATAAAACAGTACAGTGTTTGTTCATATATTTTATTTACAGTAAATTAATTAATTAATAGTCTAATGTTTTTTTGTCTTAAAACACTATTAAAAAAATACAATGAGCAGTAGAATATTTTGTGTTAAAGTGTGTTAAAGTATATAAAAAAATAATGAATAATTTTTCTCTATTCTCTTTATTTGTTAACAAAAAAATAAATGATTTTTTTTTATAATATTAGTTCTAACAATTAATAAATATTTTGAAATTGTTTCTTACATATTTTTATTTTTTTTTCGCTCGTTTCATGCATTAAAAATTTACATTTATCAAGGAAATAAACGTTTGTAAAAAGCAGATGTAAACTAAATAAATTCACTGCGTAAGTAATATGTGATTCTAGAACTAAAAATAATTACATTTTAAGATGTAAGACTGTGTGAAATAATATAACGTTTATTTACTTGGTAAGCTAAATATTTAGTATTGTAAAAAATAAATAATTTCTTAGTTTATAATATTTGTTCTTTTTACAGTGCTTATATAGTGTGCAATCTACAACAATAGGTGGGGTAATAAAAAATAACAACATTAAATACAATTTTAAAATAAAGGAATAATAAAAAATTTGAGCTATAGTTAACATATTCCGGATAAAATTTTAAAAAAAAATGCATTCCGTGTTTGTGATTCACTCAAATTTCTAAAGGGCAGCTGAATAATATTTAAATTATTAATATTTATTATATTAACTATTTTTTAATAATAAAAGTACAGTAGGATCATATTTTTCTAATATAGCTTCCTACATTCCATGTATTAAAATTTGAAGATTAATAAATTTAACTTTTTTTCATTAATAATTTTGCTTCAAGAAGTAAGTAAAACATTATTATTTTCTTTGTAAGATAAATTTGTGAAATCCCTCCTAAAACTAATATAAATATTTATAAAAACAAATGCACTAAAGCCAAAGGAACTTATTTTATTATGAATTTTCTATTTAATACTTCATTTAAACCTATCAGAGACAAATCTAAAACTTCTTTCAAATATGTGCAATTTCAGTTGTTCACAAATCAAATGATCATAAAATAACTTTTGTACAATTACAAGAGGTAGAAGACGCTATATAAGGTTTTTTTTTAAAAAAATAAAAGTAACAGTAACAAGAAAAAAAAACTATTCAACAAGGCTTGTTTTGTTCTGTTTAAAACGAGCAACAACTTTATTAATATTAAAATTTAATTATTTTAAATTTTTTTATAGAATACGATAAGAGACATAAAAAAAAGGAATTATTTAACTATTAAAAAAAAGAAGACAAATATTGGTTGGAGTGACATTGATAAAAATTTAATTATATTGGAAAATTTTTGACTAAGTAGGAAATTAAGTATATTACTTAACTTGTACCAAAATGGACCAATTGAGATCAAATAATAAAGTAAATTTGAGTACACTGTTATTTGACTTGGAAACAAACGACAGAACAGGAATATTTGAGGTGAAGCCAATGTGGATCCCTTTAGTTATTTGGCAAAGAGTTATTCAGTCAAAATAAACTAAAAAAAAAAATCAATGATTTTGTTTATTAACATATTGTGTAATAAAAATAGCATATAAACAAGCTATTGCACTTAAAATACCTAGTGATTTGGAAATTGTGGATTCAATAGGGTGGAGCCAAAAAATGTTTTTTTTGGCTAAGTGCTATTTGATCGAACTTAAGTATTAAAGTAGAAACAGATCAATTTGTTTAATTATGTTGTTGGTCTTTAAATTTGTACTGACATGTAAGTTGAAAAATTCCCCACTTAAGTTTAATCATTATACTGTTAGATTATATTATAATTAGATTCTTTTTTTAATTAATAAATCTAAATAATGTATTAAGTGGCTTTTTTACAATTTGTTTGTTTTCTAAGGTATTAAATATGAACACTATCAAAGTGCTAGGAAGTAATGTTCTAGCCTATTGCTCTGTTCCACTTACTTTCCCTGGTATTATGGAAACTTTGGGTGATGAAGAAAGGGCCTATAAATGCAGTATATGTATTTATAGTAAGAATATAGCTATTGCAGGGCGCTCGCTCAGCTATCAATAAGTCGAGGCAACTCGAGGTCGTGGGTTCGATCCAGTGCCATGATACTCTGAATTGCATCAATGATTCGCGGACGGTGCAGGGCGAGGGACACCCTTTATGGGGACTCTTCCCCCACTCTTTGATGTGTGTCCGATCCGTGTCATGATGATGTAATTTGTATCTATGGTTCGAGGACAGAGCAGGGCGAGGGACACCCTTTATGGGGACTCTTTCCCCACTCTTAGATGTGGGTCCGATCCGTGTCATGACGATGTAATTTGTATCTATGGTTCGAGGACGGAGCAGGGCGAGGGACACCCTTTATGGGGCACTCTTCCCCCACACTTTGACGCACGCTTATACAGCTTACTAATGACCACACCATACTCGCTTCAGCGGTACAATGTACAAATGTATGATGTGTGAAGTAGCTGGAACTCTCCACCACGGGGCGTAAAAAGGGCCTAAGTGATGGCCTAATTGCAAGTTTCGAACAAGTGGTTCGTCCTACCCGTTCTAGTAGGAAGTACTAGACTACTACTACTTTCCTAGCTATTGCAGGTATTTGATTGTGATATTTGTTTTTACAATCCACTTAATTTGTATTAAATCTGTTTGTGAAATCATACTTAACGCCCTATTTAGTAGCCCTCAACAAATTTCCTGCTAAGGGCCCTCTCCCTCCATATATACTAATATACCTCTGCCTTCATAAAACCTTATTATCTATGATAAAAGCTCAATACTATGAATATTTTTGAAGCTTTACTAATGATGAATAGATATTATATTGAAATACAAATTAAAGAGTATTAATACAAATTTAAAGAAGTATTTTAAACCCGAAACAACCTTATTCCTTATTTATTGTCAATATTGTTTTAAATTCGTCAGTTAAATTGGTCTAATTTTTTTTTTTAGAATAATTAGTTTTTTTTGGTAATATTTAATAGTTATTTAAACATATATGATGTGAAAAAGGTGGTAATTTATTATTTTATAACACACAAAGATGAAGCTAGTTAGAGCAAGGAACAAAATTAACTTATTAATGATAATAGTAAAAGCATTATTAAAAATAATATTTAAAATAAATAAATAATATTTATGGTACAAACATACCATTTTTTGTTAAATAATTATCAAAATTTACACAGCCCGACCCGGTTCCACCTTGTCAGCTTTTCCTTTAAGGAGACTATTGGTTCGCACAGTGAAGTAGTAGGGGCCTTATGTTCCCCTACTTTTCTACCCTATGTCAAATGGAATCTCCATCCGACCGCCCTGTCTGGTTTCACCCCCAGAAACATGGGTTACACAACCGGGTTTTCATGCCAATGCTCCCCTTATAAAAACAGAAGTGTGACATTCCTTTGTCCCAAAGAACAATGGACTAAACATCACTTTGTCTTAATATTTATTTATACAAAGGAATCTATAAATAATTATATCCATTTATATTTTAAAAAGACACAGAGGAGTAACAATTGAAAGAAGTACCCTCAAATTAAGTTAATTTGCTTTTAAGGGGTAAACGCTTAGATTTTAGAAAATTATATCAAAACATTAATTTGTTTGAAATTAAAAATAATCTAAAACATTCAACTCATAAGGCCTCATAACTTTATTCAACGATTTTAAAAATAAGCTATCAATTTATCCATAAATCTTATTTTTAACACTAATATCTTATCACAGATAGTTGTAAACGAAACATCCATTCAATTATATAATAAGATTTACAATATTTATTGCCTTCTAAGATTGTCAAACTTCATTCTTATTCACAAGTAAAATAAAAATGAACCAAAACCAAGAGGTGTCAAAAACATTAATTTATTTTGCAGTTTCTTTATATTTAGGGTCTATCAATAAAACATAATGTTTCTATACAGGACGAATGGATCAGCCAAACATCAACTCATGAGTGAAAAACACGTCTATACTCTCTGAGATTTGAACTAGATATGTACCCAACATATCTAGTAGTATACACCAGTAGAGGAATTGCTGCTATATAAAAAACAGGGAATTGCTGCTATATGCACTCAGGTACTCTATTACATTTTATATTTTGTAGTTTTTACAGCTAATACCAACAGTTAGATTTATAATTATTAGATATTTAAATTCTTATAGTACACTACAACTATTCAGGAAGTGATAAGGTCAACAGTAAATTTACTATACTACCCAATAAATTCAACATTTTATAAATTTAACACACAAATCTAGTACACGCATTAATTTAGTAAATAAATTAGGGAGTTACTTCAGTTATATTTATTATGAGCTTCCACTAGTGGGAGTAATATGACTGTATAAAAATTTCACTATTTACTAATAATTGAACCTTGCGAATAACAAACAATTTTCATTTGCAAAAGCACTTGAGCAGTAGCTTTAGAGTTGCTAGCAAATTCAAATATTTTTGACATTTTAATAGTCAGAAAGTGGTCTACATATAGTGGACCCAATTTCTAATTAGAAAGATAAATATAATAAATAAATCATTATATTGAATATATATTAAACCCCTTACTACTGACTGGAAGGCAAGCTACAGAATAACCACACAAAGAAATTACATTGACAAGACTAGGAATCAGACACATAAGACTAAACCCCCGCTACCTCATAATAACCTATAAGATATATGAACAACGACAATTCACCAACTTCTCTGCGACTGCAACAGACTGGATTTTCATCTACACCCTACGTTTTCATAACTACTACAAGACGACAAAAACACAACTCAAATTCTTTAGACACATTGACTACTAAACGTCTTTTAGACTTACAAACATATCAATTGCTAATTAAAATATAAGAAATGGGTGTGTATGACCAAGCTGTCGAACACCCTTTAAAAAAACGAATACATTATTATAATTAGAAGTTATATAAGTGACTAGTGATAAAATCTAAACTCTATGGAACAAAACAAAAGAAGAATATGTTATTTAATGCACGAAAACCATCCTCAACAGAACCTTTACCTACAAATAGGTAGAAAAATATGTCCCAGTAACAACTCACTGTAAACAATAAAGTGGCATACAAATAGGTAGTGGATTAGAAATTCCACTCCATTGAGAATTTATGAATGAAGCCTATCGAGTCAGTTAGAATGCCAACAAAATGGCCTCCATTTTTTTTTTTTTTTTTTTTTGGATCAATTCTGCAGTTCCTGAGGAAGATTGTAATACAAAAAAGTGCAACCCCACAACCAAAATTAATTTGTGACGAAGTTGAAGCTCACAAAGTGATAACAGAGCTAGAGACATGGGCATATCTAAAGGATAGATAGAGAAAGCCTAAAGCCCCCATAGAGAAAGCCTAAAAATGTATCCTCAGACACTGTGGAAGTAGAAGACCTAGAGGCAGACCAAAGATGTTAATAATATTTATGGTACAAACATACCATTTACTGTTAAATAATTATCAAAAGGGCTCTTTATTTCTGCAAGTTAAAATTAATTGAGAGTGGTATTTAAATTTAGGAATCGATAAGTGATCCAAGTTAAATAAGATCTGATTGAAAATTTGAGTACAAAGGTGATAATAACACCAGTATTAAGTTCTAGTTTTAGCCAGTGCTTGGTTTCTAGAAATTGAGGTGCTGGAACTAACAACCTACACCCCCCCCCCCCCCCCCCCCTATAGAAGGGGGTCCGGGAGTCCTCCCTTGGGAAAAATTTGAAAAATGAATGTTCAAAAGCAGTTTCAGACATAAACCCAATCTTAGTGCCGATAATTTCTTTTTTATTTATCAGAGAGAGAGAGGTCCCGGAACGCCAATCCGCCTCAATCGAGCCCTGGTTATAGCCAATATAGACAATTATAGGGAACACACGGACTACAGCATGGATTTGCAACACCTAATTAGTGTAAGCAAACACTTTAACTGCAAATCCTTTGGAATTTTATATACAATCATGTTAAAATGCTCTAAATACAACCCAGATGTAGTTACCTTAACCCTTCAGTGATCTCACCTCGTTTCCTTATGGTTAGGTCATGTGGGATACATCATTACCCCCAGCCTAAATTTTCCCAATATTGGAGTATGAAATTCAACAAAATTATTAATTAATAACTAATACTTTAGTCAAAATACTTGTTATTATTTTTTTATCGATAATAAGCAAGCATTAACAATGCATGTTAAGAAGCCTAATTATTTGGTAACAACACAGTGAAAATGAATGACCCTGATACAGTAACAAAGCTAAGACTATAGACGAAGATTAACTAGACCATCAAAACTCTAACTCATATCAGTTCTGCACATGCTCATTTGTGCCGATGGTTGGGATAAAAAATTACCCCACGCGAGCACAGAAGGGTTAAGCATTAAAGATTTAGGTAATTCACTTTTCTTCATGAATGTGTTTAAATGCCTAATTTTGAACAAGAATAAATTAAATTATACCCTACGCTAAAAATGTATACTTGTAAATTAAAATACATAATATGCATGTAAAAGGTAAAATATACAGAATATGGTACTTTATTAAGACCAATATGCTCAGAAGCTAATTACGAAAGCTTATTAACATCTAGCTAAAAGGTGTTAGCTAAATAAAAATTCTACAAAGAGCTGTAACAAACGTTAATAGTTTCTTATAAATAAATAAAAAATAA
This sequence comes from Gerris lacustris, assembly GCA_951217055.1. Taxonomy (NCBI): domain Eukaryota; kingdom Metazoa; phylum Arthropoda; class Insecta; order Hemiptera; family Gerridae; genus Gerris; species Gerris lacustris. The sequence continues at coordinate 17,628,547 of OX578280.1, read as the reverse complement.
TGTTTAAATAAGCTGGAAGACAAATAACAACATTTTAAAGTCAAAACCAGGCTAACTTGCTTCATCCTAGTAAATATTTAATTTTAGTGCTTTCTATAATTAATTTTTTCCACTAATATAATTTAAATGTGTAGTTTCTTTTTCTACGCTCACTAAATTAAGATGATCAATACCTACAGATCTAAAGGATGGAATGTTAGACCTTGTATTTTTTAATTTTTCACAACATCTTTAGTCAAATATTGACATTTTATTTTAAATAAATGAAGGAGGCAAGAGATTATATTATATTTCCCTTTTATGAATGATATTTGAGATTTGATTTTTATTTAGCTATTCTAATTATGTAGGTTTAATTTTTAATGATAAAAAGAAGGTAGTATATGGTTTGATTTTAAGTTTAAAATAGAGAACGAATTCTGTTTCTAGAATTTGTAATAATTATAATCGATAACTAACTTCTAGAAAATAATAACTTAAAAAGGATTTCAGGTATTCTTAGAATTAAAAAAAAAAAAAATCCCCTAGGATGTAGTAGAAAGCATCCTATAGCAGCACCTTATTTTCAAAAATTTGTCTTTCATTTTGGACATTTCTATCTGTGCGTTCCAAAAAACAAACATTGTAATTTTTAGCTTAAAAATTAAGGATTTTCTTCTTTTTCTTGCGTTTATCCATGAGAGCATTGTTTAAATTTTTAATGGATTTAATTTGAACTTGATCGTAATCGACTCTCATGGACGCCAGGGATCTCATCATTTCGTCTTGTACGTCCGTCCATATATCTTCACCTTCTTTTAACATCTGGCCAGTGTATAGAGGTGTTTCAGGCACTTCAGTATATTTCTGAGAAAAGAACAGGAACAGAGTAAAGTCACAAGAAGCGGTAAATACAAGAATAATAATTTAAATGCAATTAAAAGCTGTTTATGCAAAGATAACTAGTGTGGGTGTAACATGAATCGAGCGAAGATATTCACACACAATTAATACAAAGTAAAAAGAGAGATTTGTTCTAAAATTGTACATAAGTGTTATTATCATATTCAATAATCCCTATTTTGTCCACTACTAAAATTTTAATATAAATATACTGTTTTTAAAATCTTTTGCACGGTATTTCTTTAAAAAAATTGTAATCTAAAATATTCTACTTGATTTTTATTCTGATTAAAAATTACTACCTCTAAATTGTGAAAATATTTTTTCAAAAAACATGCATTTCAAAGCCAGTGTTTAAAAAATAATATTTTTTCTAATAGTCCAGGAGATAGCTTGCAAAAAAGTGTCTGACTAACATCAAGCTAGAATTTTGTATACAAGTCAATCTTTTAGCGCCTTTTAAGAATATGTGGTCGGCTAAGCTTGCCTGTGGGACATAGCTTGGCAATAGGCGTTTGGAAACAAAAAAAAAAAAAAAAAACCGGTGGAGAGCGGCCATATCTCACCAATTATGGTGGACAATGTGATTTTCATGATCCTGAGTACAGAATTAGTTAGTAGACCAAAAATCAAGTTGATGTTATTTTCACACTTGATAGGTTAGTTATTCAAATATTACTAAAAATCAACGTGGTCACCTGTCAAGGGACAAACTAACATCAACTTGATTTTCGGTCTACTAACTAATTCTGTACTCAGGATCACGAAAATCACATTGTCCACCATAATTGGTGAGACATGGCCGCTTTCCACCGGTTTGTTTTTTTCAAACGCCTATTGCCAAGCTATGTCCCGCAGACGAACTTAGCCGACCACATTCTTAAAAGGCGCTGAAAGATTGTCTTGTATACAAAATTCTAGCTTGATCTTAGTCAGACACTTTTTTGCACGCTATCTCCTGGACTATAAGTTGATTTAAAATTGTGTAAAACACAAACTGACAAAAGGTGTAAAAATCATCTTATAGACATTTTTTAATAAGTGTAAGTTCTACATTTCAGAGACAAGATTTTAATTGTTAGTTTGTGTTTGTCTAACAATAAAAATTCACCTTGAATGAAATTCAGTACACATCTCAGCATTTGTGACAACTAAATAGTTGTTAGAAATTTCAAACTTAAATATTTTTAAGCTGGCAGCCAATATGGCGTACCACTAAAACGGTTTTTAGTCAGCAATATATGTATTACATAATTTTAAAGGTCTTGAAGACTAGGATAAGAATATATAACCATTATTACAAAGTGTTAATTTTTTGCTGGAATTTTGAAAACTGCAGATATAAGAGCGAAATGCAAGTTTTCTTAAGCAAGTTCTTGACCCTTAGAGAAACGGGCTGGTGCATTGAGTGAGCCATGAGTAAAAAAGTTTCTGTAAATCACAGATTCACGATGGGAACATAATAAACCCTCACTCTACCCTACCACTAGAGGCCCCTAAAACAGACAAAACAGTCTGCTTTCTGCATTGTTTTGCCGTGTTTATTTGTTTTGGTGCACTGTCCGTGCCACCATGTCCAGTAGAGAAATTATGGCTTTCAATAAATATTTTTCTGTTTTGCATGAGTTGTCGGTTTAGGTTGATGGCTGTGAGGAGTTATCTTAGGACTTTGATAACTAATAATAATTAATTAAGGTTGAAAGCCTGATACCTAAGTCAGAATGCTGAAGGAGTAATTACTGATTTTTGTTTTTAAATATTGAAAAATTGTTTTAAGTTTAAACTAATTTGGTGTTTTCTTACTTAAACTATGATTGTCATTGAAAGCATTGTAGACAAATAGGATTATGTTTTCTACACAAGTGAAGCACTCTCCGAATCAATTTCTTTGTATTAATTGTGTTAAACTATTGGAATGTGTTTACAACTGACTTTATCATGTAAACAAGAGCAAATTAACTTTACAATAAAGAGTATAGTCAATACAGATCTTTTTATACAAACAAACGTTTTAAATTTTGAAAATTGGTAGTGATATAGATTATTAGTACTTACAGCGATCCATTTGTTAGACATAACTTGATGGATATCAAACCGTTTGGCTGGATTTACACAAAGCATACCCTTAATAAGATCCTTAGCATCTTGAGATACCAAACTCCATTCTGGATCGGGAAATTCAAACTGGCCTGTTCTTATCCTTTTCTTCATACCAGGTGATATGGCTTGACCGTGGTTGCTGAAGAATGGTGGAAATCCGCATAATCTACCCACAATCAATTTTTATTTAATAAGTGAAAAACCCTTTTAAAAATCAAAAATATTTTAAATATAAAACGTCAACTGTTACAATGTTTAGATTAATAAAATGTTGGATAATATGCACTTTAAAATTATAGCACTAATTTAACATAGTATGTTAGTAGTAGTAGGTAGGACAAACCAAGCAATTAGGTCATATTTAATGCCCATTTTACTAGCCCCGTAGTAGAGAGTTGCAGCCACTTTACACATCATACCTCTGTACATTGTACCGCCGAAGCGAGTATGATGTGATCATTAGTGAGCCATATAAATCAGAGCATCACGGCGAGGGATCGAACCCACAACCTTGTGCCGCCCTTGATTCATTGATGGCCGAGCGGACATGTAAATAATTTAATTCACACAGCCACGCTGGTTCCCAACATAGAATACTAAAGCAATCTTATACATTAAAAAATGGTTGTGGGTGAAGTCTCACATAAAAGAGTTTCGTTTGTATTGTGAACATGAATTAGTTAGAATAAGGGGGGGGGCACACAAAATGTTAATGCTTTTTGACAAAATCAACATGGCGTGGAACATTAAACAATTTACCAAAGTGTTATATATTTTTTGTAATCTACTCTTTAATACCTTTCATTTTGGATTTCCAGTTAATCAGATCAAATTGCTATTCTTATTTTTTTCTATGGCCCAGCAGACCGCACATTTTATTATATTTTTAATAACAGCAGAAATATAGTTTGAGGAGGGGGAACACACAAAATTTTTATTTTTATTTTTTTAATTTTTTTTTTTTAACAAAATGGCACAAAAAATGAAACACTATCCACAAGCGTTATATTTTTTGTAATCTACTCTTCAATACCCCTCATTTGATACCCCCAAAATTTAAAAAAAAAAAAATTGTTCATGTGGCATGAATTATCCACCATTTTGAATTTGAACAGCTGATAATTTTGAGATCGATCAAAACGATCTATAATATGCAAAGTTTCATGTTTTTTATCTCTTTTAATTCAAAAATTATTTGAACCGTACAATGTGACAGACAGACACTGAAACAAAACTATAAAGGTTACTCATTTGCTTTTACCAACGAAACCCTAAAGAAAGAAGCGAAAACAGAAAAAGAAAAAAAATTAAAGGAAAACAAATCAATTAAAAAAGTAACATATTTTAAAGCCAATGTAACATGGATACATCTATATAAACCTTGATCAACTAAATATAAAACAATGGGGATTTCAATGATATTTAAATCTCAGAACAACTTGTGGCTGATTGAAACTTGATTGAGCTAAAAGAATTTTAAAGTTCTTGCCACGTGTAATGGGCCATTTACACAGCCTAAGTGGTAGCCTTAGTGCACATGATTAGAATAAATAAAAAAATCTCAATGTACTCACAAAATATACATGATAACTCCCAAAGACCATATGTCACAGCTTTTGTCGTATTTTTCAGGTCCCAAAACTTCAGGAGCTGTAAATATTGAAAAAAGAAAACATCACACATTGAATAATTCAATTAATTAATTAAAAAAAGAGTTTAATCAATGGCAAAATGTGACATAATTGAAATTATTATTATTCAGAAGAAGGGAGAAAAATGTAAACATTACTCCCATTAATATCAATGCAATATTATATCAATTTAATTAATATGACCCTCTAAGAATACAAGCTATAAACAAAAATAAATATTAATAATGCAAATTGATTTAAAAGTTGAGAGTTTCTTACCAACATAATAAGGAGTGTAACAAGGTGTTTCCAAAGCTTCTTTTGAAAATACTTCTTTTGCAAATCCAAAATCAGTCAGTTTTAAAACAGCATTTTCTGCTGGAAAAAAAAAAATAAAATTAATTAATATTCGCTTACTTAACACTTAATATGAATATAAAAGAGAAAAGCTCAATTAAAGATAGTCTTCGGGGGCCTGGGTGGCTCGAGCGCTTGCCTTGTGATAAGGCAAGTTAAGCAGCCTCAAGCAGGGTCAGAAGATGGATGGGTGACCGCTTCTGACCACAGCTCTGGGTTCAATCCCGGACCGGGCCCCCTGCTCAATGTCCACCCAGTTTAAACAAATGGGAAGCTCCTCGAAAGAGTGGCGTCACCAGGTTTCAGCCTGGAAACCATCGTCACACGAATGTGAAGATTTCGGTCCCTAACCCGGGTTTGTTCTATGGACCCACCTAAGTGGTCTGCGTCTTCAGGTATAAAAGCCCCCCCCCCCCCCCAGGTATATGAGGAATATACCTGAAGGTAGTCTTCACTTGTATAAGGTACCTTTTTCTAGTGATAATAAAAATTCTGATTTAAAGATTTTTTTGAGGTTTAAAATAAATTTAAAGGCAAAAAATCAAGTTAACTCTTCTTAGTGAGTTGTTTATGATATTGTGTGTTAAATTCAATTTAAGTTTAACAAAATCTCAGTTAAAGCAACTAACTTAGATTTAGTTAGTAAACAAAATTGCAACGAAAGATACAGAAATAAACAAAATGTTTCAGTTCTTTCAATACCACCTCTAAAGCAGTTGACTTGTCCACATAACAAGTATAGTAAACCCAACAAATTTATACCATGTAATAAGGGGTTTGCTAAAGTTATTAGCCACTAGCCAAAGTGTATGTGAATATATAAAACTCAAGCCTTTTTTTTTAAAAAAAAGAAATAACCTTCTTAAATATCAAATCCTATATGCAACAGATTATAATTTAATTAATAAATAGCATACCATTAGTGGTGTACAATAAATTTTCAGGTTTCAAGTCACGATGGGCTATATCCATGTCATGTAAGTGCTTCACAGCAGAACAGATTTCTTTCATTATTTGTGCCGCCTCTGAAAAAAATAAAATAAATAAATAAATAAATACAATGGTTCCAATCTGGTTTTAATAGCTTAAAATACAAAAATACAATTAAATCTGTATATATAAAATTAGTTTTGTCTGTACATTGTTCAGAATTGAAATTATTTTGGATACTTTTTCATTTCATACATTCCGAAAACCTAATCCGGCATTAACTTTTTCGTGTATGTATGAGTATCTGTCGCTATCAGTCAGACTTTATAGGTGCAAAACTTGCTAAACCAAATCTACATTTTTTTCAGTGGTGAGCGTAAACAAGTTGAGCATGTTGTAGGCTTGGTTTCATCGAAAAATATTGAGTATAACCAAAGTTATTGAACATTTTATAAAAGAAAAATTAGATTGACCCATCATAACCAAAACCTACCGACTTGCTAATCAAAATGTTAGGGTATTTCTAGACCCCCTAGAGACTCGCGGTTTTTTGTGTTTGGTCGGAAATTGGCCCAAATCGACGGAAAAATCCGAAAAGTTAAACATTTTTATTTTACCCCCCTTAAAAAAAAATTAAAGATGGGGGATGCAACTTTAAAGTTTTTTTTGGAGGCTCATAGCGGCTAAATGGTAAGTTGTATTGAAAAGCAGACTGCAACAGCGGTAACTGATTTTAAAAGATCTAAAACTTGGTTCTAATGACTTTTTAACCATCTGTTCTATCTAAATAGAGCCAAATTTAATTATTTGATTAAATTTGTTTTACTTTGAGCTCTTATAGCGTCTGCAATTGTTGACCGATTAAATTTCTGATTGGGGTGCTTAAACCTCATAAAAGTATATATAACATAAACTATTCACCCTTTCAATGATACAGACAAGTTAAAATGTTATGCCGTGATACACCGTGCAGACTATGAACAAGAAATTTTGTTCAGGGCCAGGGGGGCTATAAAGAAATATACCTATCAGTCAGCCTGCATTTGAAAAATTTTACGTTTTCAGTACTAAATAAACCCTCTTTTCCCTTGCTCACAAAACATTAGTGCTCCTAACAAGAAGACGTGAGGATTCACTAAACACCTGGAAGAGGAAGGTACCTCGTTGCAATTTGACTCTACCTATGAGCATGTAATTTTTTCCTTTGGGCCGTCACGGGGTGTCCCTTTTATATTTATTCTTCTATGAGCATGCCTCTAACTATTCAATGGGCCCTGGACTTAATGAAATCAATGCTAAGCTGTCAATAGTCAATGAAAAATAAAAATAAATAGGAGCTCCACTGGACCTATACTGGAGTAACAAATGAGGCAGTCATTGAGACAATTTCCTCACTAAAGATGAGTATTGACTTAAATAGATCTACATATTAATGGTTGATTATTTCTTCAATTACGAAGTAATAATAAAAAGAAATTCAAAGCACGAACAAAGAAATGTTGGAGAATAAAATTAAGCTAAATGTCTGTACAAGTCTTTACAAATAATCCTAAAATTTTACTTTAATATGCAAAACTTGACCCATATTTGAAAACTTGACCCTATTCTCATTCTTACAGGTAAAATAAGAAATATTATGTATACTAAGTAATTATGCACCATTGTGCTGGTTTAAATTATCATAAGTTTTACCAAAAATCAATGATCGTAAATCAGTTCAAGGGCTCCTTGACTCACCTTAACCCTAATCTAAAGTATCAGCCAAGCTCATTGTTAATTTTCATGGGAGTAAAAGTTCTTACTTTATCATACATACAAGAAATGATCATGCAATGCCATATTACTAATAATATCCAAAAAATGTTTAATAATACAATTTTAACGTGGTTTGTTGACTGTTAATTAAATAATGATAACGGACAAGTCAAAAATAAAATATATGTTGATATACACATAAATACCAACTGATTTGTTGTGGATACCTTTCTTTTATGTACCTAACAAGGAAAAAGATTTATCCAAGACATCAGTAAATCCACAATTTTTATGCTTTTAAATTAAATTAAAATCATATAAACTACACTTGAAAATGTTATTTTAACTGATTCCTACTAATAATGTTTGAGAACTAAGAGCGTTGATGGAGGTAATATTAATAAATACAAAGAAACAGTCTCTCTAGGGAAAACAATACTTGTTAATTTATCAAATCAGCTTTAGAGCTTTTATAAAGCCATCATCAGAGCCTATGAACAAACACTAAGCGTTAAATTATAAGTTTTGTTAGAATAACTCTAGTTCTTCCAAAATCAGTAGGTTCTTTTTTAATTACTATATCTTTGATTCTATCTTTAGCTTTTATTTTTAGTATTTAATTTTATTTCTATCTCAAGCATTTATCAATTAGTTTTTTGTATTTTTTAAACATTTTTCTTTTTTATTAATTTTCAATTGATTTGTTGTTTCTTTATTACTTATCATCTTATTTATATTTTTCTTAGCTTACTAGTTATTATTTATTTATCTCTTATTATTGTAGATTTTGTAATAAGCTTTTATTCGTTTTCATTTAATTTAGGTTTATTAATATTTTAGTAAGTTTTAACGCTTACTGTTTATTCATAAGCACTGATGATGGCTTTATAAAAGCCGAAAGTTGCTTTGATAAATAAAAAAGTATTATTGTCCGTGGAGAGGCAGTTTCTTTGTATTTACTAATAATTTGTTAAATAAATGAGGTACTTACGATTATTTATACAATAAAATTTATGAAAAATAGAATTATACCTCTTTCAGTGAATGGCCCACTCTCTCTGTTCTGTATCCTTTGAAACAATTCTCCGCCTTTCATACTGAAATCATAGTATTCATGAAAACCATATAAATATTTTATTTTATATTTAAAGACTAATTAAGAATAAATATTGTTATTTGAAAATTATTAGAAGTTATTGAAACATTTCCAAATTGTTATAAGCTAGTAAGGTTTTAGAAGCAGCATTACTTCAACCAGGTTTTCAACCTGAACCTAAAGCTTAGTTCACGCCGGGACTCAATTTTGTCGGGCTGAATCGGCGCCTAGCTGCGATTCTGCCCCCACAACAAAGACAGGCAACATTCCCGGCGTGGAGTAAACTTAGACTCAAAATTTTGTATCATTTAGACTCACTATCTGCTCCGGGGACATGTTGCGGCTCTAAATTGCAGCAGAGCCAATTTTGTCACACAACACTGAGTCCCAGTGTGGACTAAGCTTTAGGATGGATTTAGGTATTTTTGCCTTAAACCTTGATTCTACACACCACAGGAGGGACATCTCCTAAGAGTTGTTGCCTAAAAGAAATTTTAGCAATGGACCACCTCCAAATAAAGATATTTAATACAATCTACCATTGTCGCAACTAAAGAGTTGACTAAAGTGAGTATAGATAGTTGAAACATCTCAATCTCCTATAGGATCTCCAAAATGGTTTCCAGTTAACCAGATAACTTTTAACATGTAAAGTTTTAGCTCTGGGGGGGGGGGGGACAGAAGAAATTACCTAAAGCAAAAACCGTCATGAAAAATGTGACGCTTTAAAACATCATGCCAGAAAGTTAGGATTTAACAGGAGGTGGATAGGTCTTCATTTATAGTACAATATTTTGACAACAGGCGAGCTGAAGTTTCAATAAAGGGTAGAAAACTGTGACACTCTTAAATATCATGCCAGAAAGTTAGAATACCATATGAGGTAGATTGGTTTTCACTCATATTCATTGTAGTACTATATTTCCCTGATAAAAGTTCTAAATGTTATACAAAATTATATCAGAGCTCTTAGTGGACTAAATGGTCATCAAAATGGATTAATGTTTAATAATTTCACACCTTAAGATCCATCTACTATATCAATTAGAAAAATGTACACTCATTTTCTCCAATTCTTGGAAAAACATTGAAATGTTGGTACTTCTTTATATTGTTACTCCCCTATGTGATATAAATAGAATATAAATAAAAAATTAGAATATAAATTTAGAATATAAATGACTTTAACTAAATAAATATAAAGACAAAGGGATGTTCAGTTCAATGTACTTCGGGACAAAGGAATATCACTCTTCTGTTTTTATAAGGGGAGTAACAGACTTAAGAAGAACATTCCGTTCCCATTCTTCAGATTGTTACTCCCTTCTGCTTTCTTTATAAGGGGAGTAACAATCTAAAGAAGTGCCGAAATGTTGATACTTAGATTCAATGCCCAAAAAATATATCCGTGATTCAATATTTTTCCATGAAATGGAGAAAATTAGAATTTTTTAATCTTAACTCTGTAGTTATAAAATTTCTATTTCTATTAATTATGCTATAGGCAAAACTTTAGCAGTAATTTATCAAGTTACAAATTAGCATGTCAAAGTGATAATAAGTTAGAAATAATCATAACATGAAGCAGTTAATTACTCACCACTCCATAACCATGAGTAAACATCTGTTTCCCATGTAATTGTTTACATAAACATCGTGGATGCCAACGATATGTCGATGTTCACTAACTCTCCAATGTAATTCAACTTCTCTTCTTGCTTTAACTGAATCATGAAGAACCTAAAATAAAAAAATAGAATTTTAATAAAATTATGTAGTAGAAATATGTTCTTAAAAGCTTAGAATCAATTTTTTATTTAGTATTATTATTCATAAATAATTATGAATTATAAATAAGTAAATAAATAAAATTAATAGCCAACCATAAGAGATTAAGAGATCATTTTAATGATTAAAAAAAATAAAAATAAACAAGATAAATGTTATTTTAAAATAATTATCAAGATATGCCTTGTTTTAAAAATTAGAAAGAAAAAAGTTTGCCATTAAATCAGAACCAAAAACTTTTGTTCAAAGAAAAAGTTTATATAAAAATAACAATTATAAAAGATTATGAACAAGGTATATAAAATTTGAGTTTAGAAAATCTTTGACAATGATAATATTGACAAAACCTTGGAACTGATTTAACAGATTTATGTAACTATTTATTGTTTTAGCTCAAACATATTATTTAATACTTTTTTTTTAAAAAAAGGGATTTTTTTTCTCTCATTAATATTAATTCTAATGCAGAAAAGTAAGCTAATTTAAAATGTGAATAATAATGAAATTATATATTTTTTAAATGACAGAATATAAAAAAAAAGAAATGTGAAAAAATGTAAAAAAAAGTCCAGTCATGCACCATGACTTAATGAGCGAATTTTCAAAGAAATCTGCGGATTATTGGCTTATGATAATATAGGAAAATTTTGGTTTAGAATTTGCATGGGTGAAAAAAAAATTTGGTACACAAGTACGAGGTACAAAAGTCAAAATCGTATTTACCTTTCAAGATGCATGTCGTTGGAAAGATCTTTAAGAGTACAGTAATTGTTGTTATGTACACTTTTATCATATTTTCACATAAAAGGGGGGTAAAATGGAAAAAACACGTTTTTTGACCCTAAATGGTCAAAATTTGACCCCTAAATGGACTCCAAAATTTCTGGCCAACGAACTCATCCTTTCTTTTGATATTATTGACATTTTAAAATTTGTTTGAAATTTTTAAGTGCATCCTAAGGGGAGATATCGTCTGGAGTGACACATATATACATATATACATACATATATACATACATATATACATACATATATACATACATATATACATACATATATACATACACATATACATACATATATACATACATACATAAAAAAAAGTGTTAAATTTTAGGAATCGATTCAGAATGGTCTAAAACGGATTTCCATGGAAAAAATTTTCAAAAATTCGCATTATAAAAATTTTGAAGCCATTGCAATAGCGTAATTTTCTTTGAAAATTCGCTAACAGTATGATGGTACATTGGACTAGATTATCCCTTAGTCTAAATAGTTATTGAGACAAAGGAACATATACAGAGTAGAATATATCCCTTAGTCTAAATTATTATTAAAACAAAGGGATATGGGAGGGTGTTAAAGTAAAAAAGTACGGTGATTTTAAATAGTTGAAGCATTATGTCCCTTTAGCTAGTTCATTGATAAAAAGCATATTTAGATAGAACAATGTCATAATATTTCAATGCATAAACCATTCAATATGTAATCTCTCTTTTCTTAAGGTGAACAATAACAAATTGGATATTAGAAATATCAACTTTCTCTGAGCATTCATTCATTCTATAATCTGTATCTGTTTCTCGAGAAATAAAAACAAAGATTTAAACATTGTACCAACCCTTAACTAGTAAGATGGGTAATCTTCAATACAATTACCCAGATATGTATTTACGAAATAATTTGGGAATGATGTCTTTTTTCAAATGAAACTTTGTAAACCTCAAGGGGCCTTTAAAACATTGTGTTGGTATGGTAAATTTATCACTGTTTTATTTACTAAGGCAGGTCTGATTTCTTTTTAGTTTTATACCTAAGCTTCCTTTTTATATAATGCCTGAACAAATTTAACTTAAATGCTTTTTATAAAGCTTACAAAAAAACAAAACAAGAAGGAATAGACACCTCAGCTGAACTGAAGGAGATGAGACGGTCGAAAATCGCTTGACGACACAATTTTGTGATTTATATAAGTACTTGAGGCTAAACTCGGCAATAGTGTACCCCTTCCGTGTAATCGATGTCTTTCAAAGTTGTACAGTTGGCTTCAATATATCAATTCGTATATAATAATTATATATGTATGGTTTGTTCATAGGAGAGTTGATATCCCTTTGTCAAAAAATACGTTGGAGTGAGAAGGGGTGCGCTATTGCTGATATTTACCGTACTTGAGAGATTATATCCCTTCGTCAAGCAGTACATTTGTATGATTTATACAATTGAGTAATAATACATGTGTGATTTGTACATAGGAGAGTTAATATCCCTTTGTCAAGCATTACATGTGTATGATTTATACAATTGAGAAATAATAAATGTATGATTTGTACATAGGAGAGTTGATATCCCTTTGTCTCAAAAATAGCTTGGAGTGAGGTCCTCCCCCCAGCTTTTCTATAAACCGCCTCATGTTCTTCAGTTTTACCGACACCTCTAATAAGAAGGTATGTGAGTTTACCAAGAGCTTATGTATAATAACATGTTACAAAGTACAATGTACAATTTACAGGCTCAATTAAAAAGGTATATCATAATATTTATATGGTTTTTAAACTTATTAATAATGTCTTAAAAGTTGCATTTCAGAAGTAAGATTAAATTAACCTTAATTTTCACAAACCATAACAAAGCTCTTGACATAAGAACCAAGTTATAAAATATTATTAATATAAATTGCTTTTATTCACACGAGGACACTTGAATATTCACTGAGATAATAATATAAATATTTTATTAAGGAAATAAGAGACTTACCTTGAGCGCGTACACAGCTCCTGTTTCTTTATTGTAGCATTCCACTACTTTACCGTTTATACCTAAGCCTAATGTGATCGAAGATATTTTATAATCATCTGAAATCAGACTTGTTTTTGCCGTTTTAAAACCGTTTCCAGTCGGAACTTTAATAACGAAATCACCGTCCATTTTTATTCGGGTCTAAGAGGAAAAATTAGGCCGGACGGATGTCTTAATACATTGACTAATAATACGAATCTAACAAAAGATAAAAATATAAATTACTGTTAACTTAAAAAGGATATTGCATTCATTTTTGAAATAAAATGTACAAAAATTACGAACGCGTTACGTTTAAACGTTATGTAAAGTATTAGAACACATTTTACCTAAACATTTTCCATGATTACTCATACAAAATGTCAAAAATGGGAGTTAAAAGGCTGATAAGGATAACGACCGTAGAGATCAAAACAAGCAATGGAGTAAAAAAAAGAACGCGTTCAAAAATAAAGCGCAAAGTGTCGCCAGTTTCTATCTCCATGTTCCTCAAAGAAAAATAGTTTTAAATGAATATAAATCGTATAATAAATATAAAACACTTATATAATTTGTAATTAGAAGAGTTATTTGCCCTTTTCAACACATCCAGTGAAAAAACATTTTCGAAAAATGTCCTTTCACATATTTAATTATGGTAAACACAGAAATGTAGAAAAAGGGCGTGGCCAATAACAGGAACGCCCACGAATGACGTATTAGCTCCACGAACACTAATCTCAATTATATTCTGAGAAAGATGGGTTTATACTATTGTTTATTTTAGTATTCCAGGAATTCGGTGGTTCTTCCCGAGGAAGAAGCTGTGACGTCAATTTTCTTAATTAGAAATCATTTCTTATGCTTGGATTCGATAAATTACGTTACCTTCTATTTCTGACTATAATAGTAAGCGGTAGAACATTTTGTTGTTCTATAAAAAAAAGTTACCTTTTCTTATAGAACTACTTCTTATGTCTACTATTTTCATAAAATTTATTTTCAGATTTTTTTTTAACACTAAGAATAATACTTTATGACAAACCTATATATGTATTTATATATATTTAACGTGGGTACTTATGAAAATTTGTTTTTTAACTTTAAAGGCTCTTCCTCTTCTATTCTTTAAGGTATTTTAACCATCTCCCTATACTCATGCCATTATGCTTTGTAAATCTGACAGCTCAGGTTGGCCAACCTATTTGAGGGACATAATTAAACAACTATAGGTGGTTATCTTAAGGTTATTCAGATTCAGTGATAGTTTTGTTTCATCACTCATTTTTAAGATGAAGACCATTTATTTGCTATGTTTACACCCTCATCACCAATTTATCACACACACGACATTACTACATCACGGAAAACGTTAACCTGGAATCACGAATTTTGCTACAGAGATTGCTTCTTGCTTTTAATGATGTTGAACTCCGCTATGAAAGGATATTTTGATCCCATATATTTTCTTTAATGTTTATGGTTGCTATATCTCTCAAACCATTTGGTTATTTGGTTTAGGACATTGAAATTTGGTAATAAGTTACTTCTTATGACATAAACATGTTCAAAAATAGGATTTATTCCATTTCAGGTGGTAAATTAAAGGAGGGAGTAAAAAAGAACGTGCCCAGCCTGAACCATTTTTACTAGGAAGTTTACATTTAGAAAAAGCGGTAGTTCTTTAGATTGTTACTCTTTTATGTGGTTTTAAAATATAAATGACTAACTAAATAACTATTAAGACAAAGGGATGTTTAGTCCAATATTCTATGGGACAAAGAAATATCACACTTTTGTTTTTATAAGAGGAGTAACAGTCTAAAGAAGAACATTCCGCACACCTTCTTTGGATTGTTACTCCCTTCTGTTTCTTTATAAGAAGAGTAACAATCTCAAGAAGTGCCGAAAAGGGCTGTACCGGCCCGGATTTTTGCTGATAGAATTAGATTTGATAGAATTAGAGTTAACAGAATTACAGATGATCGAGCCAAGTCAGCCCGGATTTTTGCCGGTGTATTTTAATTCAAAAAGGATTCAGAATACATTTCTGGTAAATTTAAATGTATTATTTAATAACTTAACGAATGGTGTATAGTTTTATTGAAATTACTTAAAAATTTATGGACGAAACTGAGCATCCTAAAGATATATTTTTTTAAATCGAATACTTTACCTACACTTAGTATAACTTGTGGGGTAACAATATTCATTTTTGGTAAGACTGCGCGTCTTAAACCTAACAAAGTGCCACAAGATATTGCCTCATTCAGAAACTGGTAGGCCAAAGACTTAAGGCCTTCTTTTTAACAGGTTCAAGCCCCACAGCACTGTTTCTTGCATCGACATGATACGAAATGTAAGTATTTAGATTTAAGATGCATGATCCTTACTAGTTTGAGTCGGTGCAAGCCTTTGATCTGTGCGCATCCAACCCTAGTCTGGAGGGTCGTAGGTTGTCTTTCGAACCCAACCACTTTTGGACTGTGTGGTATGTCCGGAAGCAATGTTATGGTAGCGTCTTATGTCGGTGGTCTTTGTACTATAGCCTTGATGATGTGCAGATACCGGAGGCGATCCAAATTTTGTGTCCTCATGTCAACCCTATACAAAGTGATGGGATAATTCTCTCCTGCATTGGCAATTTCCTTAGCAGAGGAATGTTGCTGTAAGAACTGACATGGCAAGAGACCAAGGGGCCCTGCCTCTCCCGGCTACATCAGCTATTGAACCACAAAAAAGCACTCAAATTCCAGGTCTATTGCGTTTTTTTCTTTTAAAATATCACCTTTGTACTCTTTAATGTAAAATAATATAAGTATACCTATTTCTTTTCAAAACTTACTACTATTAGTATATCGTTCCCTTGTACAGAATAATTGAAAACATTGCATACTAAATGTAATTTCTTTATTTGAAAAGGTGTTAGCGAAACCGGACGTTATGGGAACTTTTTCCAGATATTGCTAAAATTATCAAACTTTCAAAGCAAATGTTGTTCTCTACAATAATTAACTAATATTTGCACTCCGGTGCATAGGAATATTTGCGTTAGGTTTTTCAATATGACTGCTTCCAAAGGACTTATCTGCCTTTTAGTATTTTTTCAAGTCGTTTCTGCTAATTTGTTTTTTACTAGTGGCATTGTTCCATACAACATATCCTAAAATTGCAGATACCTGACCTTATGCAAGGAAGCATGTATAATTTGACTGGACTAGCTGTCCAAACATAATTTTTATTGGGTATTAGAATTATATATTAATTATATTATATACATTAAAAATACGCGGCGCTTTGTTTGGTTTAAGACACAGTTTGACCAAAAAGAAAAAATTTTACACTATAAGCGTTGACCTTGTACAATTATTAAACTAGAAAGTTTCTTGTAAAAAGTTGTAGAGATAAATAAGCATTGAAATAAATCACTTGATTGATAATTGATAAATAAAATCTCTCCACTAAAAATAAACTTTACTATGTAAAAATCTAGTTTGAGTTATTTCATATTTTTATCTTAAAGGTGCTGCTTGATGGGGGAAGTTTCCTATAAAAAAAAAATAAAAAAAATAGCTGATGTTTATGGCTGCGCAGAAGGGTCTATATAGTTTTCAATAAATTCATCGTAGATTTGTGAATTTTATAAATAAAATTTATTTGAAATCAATCCCAAATTTCCGTATATTTAATGGACATGATATATTTGATCGAATTTTGTGATCTTTTTCACTACATAGCGGTGTCGCTGTAGGTTTGAAAGGATTTAGCGATCATTATCACTACATCGAGGTAATCGAGGTGTCGCTGTAGGATTTAAAGGATTTAGCGATCTTCATCACTACATAGCGGTGTCGCTGTAGGTTTGAAAGGATTTAGCGATCATTATCACTACATCGAGGTAATCGAGGTGTCGCTGTAGGATTTAAAGGATTTAGCGATCTTCATCACTACATAGCGGTGTCGCTGTAGGTTTGAAAGGATTTAGCGATCATTATCACTACATCGAGGTAATCGAGGTGTCGCTGTAGGATTTAAAGGATTTAGCGATCTTCATCACTACATAGCGGTGTCGCTGTAGGTTTGAAAGGATTTAGCGATCATTATCACTACATCGAGGTGTCGCTGTAGGATTTAAAGGATTTGGCGATCTTCATCACTACATAGCGGTGTCGCTGTAGGTTTGAAAGGATTTAGCGATCATTATAACTACATCGAGGTGTCGCTGTAGGATTTAAAGGATTTAGCGATCTTCATCACTTCATAGCGGTGTCGCTGTAGGTTCTAGTAAAAAAATTGTTTTAAAGATATGTTTTGTCTTATCGAACAAATAAAAGTAGAATCTTTTCCTGTTTTTAATCCCGATTTTAAATTTGACTCTCGCGCATAGAAAAAGGAACATGCATAGCAAATTTTAACTAAATCAACTTTTACTCGTCAAGTTATCGTAAACGTAACTGATAAACAGACAGGATATATATATATATATATATATATATATATATATATATATATATATATATATTGATGAATGGAAGGACCTTTAAATATATAGCTTAGCCTCATTTTTCCTCCAAAAAATTGATTTTTGAGAGTAATTTTTTGATGAATTAAGAAATTTACACACGCTTTTACCCACTAAAAAAGACTATCGTAGTGCGGAGAGCATGTTAAGGGCCCATGGATTAAAAGTACCGCCTTATAAGGTCTACAGTGCCCCTTTAAAAATAATAATTTGAAATGTATATTACAAGAATGTGTGATAACTAGGATACATAACAAAGAGAAAGCTGTTATCTGCGTAAGACGGCAAATAAAAATGTATGTATTATTACACCATAACATGGTAAACCATTTAATTTATATCACATTTGCATAGGTCAAGGGGGTAGAATATACGTTAATGCCTCACGCAATAATAAATAACTTTTTTGTAAGATAATACTTCTGCATTTCAAGAAAGTGTTGCGGGTTTCATATGATTATAGAACAAGAACTGAGTGCAATACAGGATTTGTATTTGTATTACACCAAAATATATATGATAATGAGGCTAATAGGAGTCGTCTTAATAGGAGATTGCATAAGATATTAAAAAGATCTTTCGCAATGTGGGGAAAAATAATAGAGAAAAGGAAGATAAATATAAATAGTAAGATAATAATAAAGTAGAATTGACAGAAAAAACTTCATGTAAGTTCTTCATCTTTTTGTCACGGGTTTATCAATTATAAAGTCGTTTTCTTTACACCTGACCGATCTTCGAGTTGAGTTTTAGGGGTTTTCATATATATATACATATATATATATATATATATATATATATATATATATATATATATATATATATATATATATATATATATATATATATATATATATATATATGTATAATCAGTTTACATAGAGAAATTAGCTGGTGTCAGGTGTTTGACCAAATAAATAAAGAAACAGTCTCTTCTTGTTTTGCCCCTAACAGAGATTCATTCATTCATTGTATCTACCAGGTGCGTGATATAAATAAGAGGACATAAACAATTTTAACAGCATTTAAGAAAGTTAGAAGGAAAGGAAGAAAAGAGAAAACCGAAAAAACATATCGTAAGTTGAATACAATACAGCTGCCACATTCCACTACTCCGGATCCTATACCTTTTTACTTCTTATGACTAACTCTTCCGGACAACTAGTTCCGATATTGTTACTGCGGTTATTTTTTTAACTAAATACTAAATTTATTAAGATTATCGATGAAGCCGAGTAGTCAGGGCGTACTGACGAACTCTCGCCAGAAAGAAAGGTCATAATTAATATGTAGGCTTATCTGGGGATTACTCGAATTCCAGGGAGGTAAGCCATGTGTAAAACTGATCATAAAGTGGATTTATGACGAGGCTTATGCCCTCTAGACCAGCAGGACAGGTACATTGTTTTTCTCAATGTCTTCGGGTGACATCAAATTTTGTATACTTTTCTTTATATGATCTAATTACACAAAGCGATCAGTGAGCTTTTTTATATAAAGGATATAAGTAATTTTATGGATAGAATATTGAAAATCTAAAACGTGATGAACGAGATGGATTACTAATATATATTCGCAGGGGTGAACAAATGCAGCTCTCCGTTGAGTTAAGTTCGACTCTTATTCAAAATTGCATTGTTTTTAGTTTTGAAAAGTTCGAAATCTACATTTGCTTATCTTGTAAACTAATTTATTTGTGATGATAGTGAAGATAGATTTCCAATTTCTGAAATATTACTAGTTGAAAAATTAGCTACGAGATTAGAGTTATTAGAAGTGAAAGAGGATGAGGCATTGCAAATGCCAAATGCATGACAAATCTACTTCTACAGTTGAATATTAGCTACTCATACCAGAATCAAAATATCCAGACTTAAAGAAAGCTGCTTGCAGTCTAATTTAATTGTTTGTTACAACATTTTGTAATGAATCCTCAATGTTCATAAAGTCAAAGTATCGTTCTCATTTGACCGCAGGGGAGTTGTGGTATTTTAAACGTATTAAATAATTGATTTACATTTACAGATGTTTCAGTAGAAACTGAAAATGACTATACATTGAAATTAATATTTATAAAAAATATATAATTATGATTCTCGAGTAGATTGGTCAATTAGGAAATAAAAAGGACAATTTTTTGATATTTCGACCCTTTTTGGGTGATTATTAACTGGCAGACTAGAAACTTAGGTAAATTTTTTAGGATTAAAATAAATCCTTGTTAAAGATATGAACCTTATTGATTCTCGTCTTTCCACCTAATTTCAGGTAATGTTGATTTTACTTTGTTATAAATCTTTTATTCTAAAAAAAATCTTGGTGAAACGGGAAAAAGGAGCATGAAAAAAACGTGAAAGCAAAAGATGATAAAACAGCTCTAGCAGTCCACGCCAAGGACCCCAGGAGGGATTGAAATATTGCAAAAGTGTGGCTTTTATTTCCTCAATTGATCAAACTTCTATAAAATGAAATTATTATGAAGCTATCTTCTGTTCTTATTGTTCATAAAAGTTTGTATCTAAGCATTACTAATTTGAGATAATACTATTACCTTATTTCATTAAAATTTAGTTTTCAATATTTAAAATTTCGTAACAATATTAACCTTCCAGTCCACCTAGTATTTATAGATCTGTTTTTAGAAGTAAAGAACACAGAATAACCAATGTAATCACACAGATAGTACCATCATAATTTCAACCTTGCGCACATTTAATATTGAATAAAAACAAATGTGACTCTACTGGGGATCGAAACAGGTTCAAAAGAACTACATTATCTTATACTTATGTGACGACAATTCGTCCAATAAAAAGGACACTTGGAAACTATGTGCCAGATTTAATTATGATTAAACGATTATTTCAAAAGGAGAAAAAGTTTTTTTTTAAAAACTAAATAAAATTCGACTTAAATCAAATTAACTTTAAAAATATAAAGTAAAATTATGTTTACTCGTTAAATCCCGTAATATAAATTTTATATTAAAACACTATATACAGTTTATTTTTATTTTATTTAAATTAGTATCCTTAAAACAATTATACAAAAGATCCGTTATTCTTTTTAAACTTAATTCCTTTTTGGAAAAGAAATCAGGTTTTGTGGCTTCTGTAGAAAGAAGTCCGCGCCTGTTTTTGTTTTTTTTATTCCTCAACTTCTTTACCCTGATCAATTAGAGGCGCACTTTCCTCCTGTTAGGACAGTTGCCAAAAAATTTCAATTCCATCTACTCAAAAGAAGAAGAGAAAAAAAACTTTTTTACTAATGAACATGCCGACTTATAATATGCAATAATGCCAATCTAGAAAAATCTCCATGGAAGAAGACGAAGAGGTAAAAAAAGGGAGATTATCATAAAAGATGGCGGTAAACTAAGAAGTGTCTCCTTTTTGATAATTTGTGTGTTTCTGTTTGCTAGTATTTACTTAACTAATTATAGAATTTTTTTGTTGTTTCTGTTTTTGTTTTGTTCGTAAATATTTGCGTGAGTTCCTGTTATTTAAATGAGAGTATAATTTAGTTCTCCTTCTTATTTTTTTCAATTTAACTTCTTGTTTGATTATTAAAATAATAATTTATATAATAATAATAATCATAATCTATACGAATGGAAATGCATACTCAACATTTTAATTAAGATAGATAAATAAATTTTAATGACGTTTAATATATCTTACAGATATTTTAGACGAACAGGATGTGATTCTTTACCTACAAATACTCACATAAACAAAACTGTAATATAAATAAATTACAATTTATTATTAAATATTACTAAAAACAAGTTAACAATTAATCAAAAATATCTTTTAGTTTTTACTTTTACATATACTTAGAGAGAAAGTATTGTGATGCGAGAAAATAAAATTTTTATGTTTTCATGGATTTTAGTTTTAAGGTCCCCCTGATTCTAAAAAAGTGCTTTTGAAAAATGTATCTGTCAGTAGTCTTTCTTAGACTGCGCCGACATGTGGAACCTAAAATAGTGGGCTAATTTCGATGAAATTTGGCACATATATGTTCAGAAAAACCTTACCCTAAGGTACAAATCTAAATTTGGTAGCATCCCCCGAAAATTTTAAAAAACGACGAAACAAATCTCAAAAATGGTTGACGATATTATCAAAGTAGTCCATTTAAGTAATATGAATCTAGCGGAGTAAGTCGTTTTCCAATATTTAATTACCTCTTAAGCCGTGTCCAGACTGCCGAACCGAGCAGAGGAAACGAGCCGAGCATTGGTCTCTGCGCATGCCCAGTCTGAAATGCGCAGGCGCACTCTATACTGAGCATGCGCAGAGACCAATGTTCGGCTCGTTTCCTCTGTTCGGTTTGGTAGTCTGGACACGGCTTTAGTGTATTTGTTGGATTACAACAAACACCTTTTAGTTTTGTCTTATTCTCATGACATTATCATACCCTCTTATTTCTTTGTTAACTTCTAATTATTACTTAGTTGTTTGTTTTTCCCTTTTTACTTTGACATCATCTAACCACCTTTTAATACTTATTTATGCAGCAAAATGGAATTATACTGACGAGTGATTAAGATGATTCCACCCACTTGGCCCCCAAGCCACCCAACTTCAAAATTTCAAATTGGAGTGTATATTTTTGATAGCAGATTTGGATTCTATACGGTGAAAAAATAAAAATATTTTATTTCAACCTTTTTATATCTCCAATATTTTGCCCCCTCCTATATGTGGTAAAAGTATGAAAAGGGTAGATTTCAGCGCCAATAGGTGGTTGCCCCTAGTACGTAAGAGGATGAATACATACTTCCCTTTACCTGGTACAGATCCCCCAAGTTCCATTAATTTATTTCAAACTATTTTGTTTTTATAACGATATTATTAGTGTTATTTTTTTTTTACTATTTTCTATCTTTGCCTCCCTATAGGGGGCAAAATACTGGAGATAGAAAAAAAGTTTAAAGTAAAATGTTATTATTTTTAACCGAAGAATCCAAATATGCTGTCAAAATATACACTCCGATTGGAAATTTTGTTGTTAGAAGACCTGGGGGAAAAGTGGGTGGTTGCCCCTAGTGCGCGATTGCATGAAAACAAACTTCCCTTTACATGGTACGGATCCCCCAAGATTCATTAATTTATCTCTAACCGTTCAAAAGTTAAGAGGGGGGGGGGGGGGGGGGGAGAGACTTTTGGACCACCCTGTATACATTTGTACTCAAGTTGTCCTTCACTTTCAATACCCGCACATGATGTATTTCCTTAAAAAAAAACCTATTTTGAGAATGAATTTTTGGGGCTTTCCTATATTTTCTCATTTTCTCAGTGTTTGGGTTATCACACACAACATAATTACAAAGATTCAAATTTTTGTTTTGGGTACTTTCCGAGATCAGACAGTTTACAGTTTTATCAAATAGTTTTACCTGCGGCCCACAAAATGATAACCCCATTGGACAAATTCAGGCATTTTCTCAAGCACAATTTCCATTGTTCGATTAGTAGTAGTAGTAAGGTGCTAGTACTAGTAGTAGACGGGTAGGACGAACCACTTGTTGGAACCTAGCAATTAGGCCATCACTTAGGCCCTTTTTACTATACCCGTGGCAGAGAGTTCCAGCCACTTCACAGATCATACCTCTATACTTTGTACAGCCGAAGCGAGTACGAAGTGATTATAGTGAGCCATATAAATCAGAGCGTTACGGCGAGGAATCGAACCCACGATCTCGTACTGCTCATGATTCAGCGATAGCCGAGCAGACGTGGTAAGTAATTTAACCCACACGGCCACGCTGGCTCCCCATTGTTCTATTAAGTCAACAAGATAATATATTTAAAAAGTTTTTTTTATGTAACGTGTATTCTTATTTAAGCTACTTCATTTTTAAATCGTCCAGAAAGAGGAAAAATAAAAAAAGGAAAGAAAAGAAAGGGAAAAAGCTTAAATTAAGGAGCACCAAAAAATATGTATACCGAAACCAAAGTGAGGTCTCTAAAGTGGTATAAATAAATTAAGAGTAGCCGAAGGAGAGTTTTTTTAAAAAAAAGAGGAGGTTTAAACCGGTAGCCAATTTAACAGAAGCTTCCCTACTTAAGGATTGTGTCGGCTCACGGCGCCCAGATTACTCCAACAGAAATATTCTTCAACAGATAACTTATATATATAAAAAAGGATTTTTTTTCGTTGGAAGTCATTAAAGATTTTTAGGACGTCCAGAACACAGGACTTCAGGACCTCTTCTAGAGCTCTTTAGAGGTCCTTTCTGGTGTGTTCCAGATGTTTTTTCCTTCTGTTTTAATTGGGGGAGGTCCTTCTTTATAAAGTGAACAGGGAATCCATGGAGTTGACCCCTGATACTGAACTTAAAACCAGTGGCACTAATTGGCTCCTTCTTAAAGCCGAGGCCTGAAATTCTCCACACACTACCCTTAATATATTTTAATGGTAACGCTAAGCACAGTCGTATATTTAAACACTCCTTTTAATACCAGAAGCCAGATTGGTTTTTTGTTGTTTTCTTTTTTTTTAAAAAAAAAGAATTAAATTTAGTGTCTCTTCATGTTTCTATAATAAAGTAAACGTTTATTTTATTTTCTTTCTTTTTCACACTATTGGCAAAAAACAAAGTGTTGTATTATTTTAAAAAGTTTGTTTATCTGATTGTTAACAAGTAAATAAACAAGTTTAGTTCAATGGATTTATATGTTGCTACATGTTAAAGCCTTTTATATGTTTCCGATAATATCAATAATTCAATTAATATCAATATATTATACTCTTATAAAAAAAAAGAAAATAAATAAATACAAATAACCGGATTAACTTTAAGCAATAATCTGGCTCGAAGGTAAGTCTTCTACACGCACAAATCCTTGAGCAATTCTTAAAAATTCTCGAGATATTAATGAAGATATAAGTATAAAATTAATAAATCAATACAATAATATTTATAAAATAGATAAATGTGTTAAAAAGCACCTTATTTCTTTCATTCCCTTTAATATATCTTGTAGATTAATGTATTTCAATTTTGATAAAAGCTTTTTATTGGCTATTAAAAGTGCGCTAGAATGCAAAGTCGGCTAAAACCTTGATATCATTTTGATAAATAAATATATTAAAAATAGTGTAATATCGTTTCAGAAGACATATTTATTATTATACAATTCAACATGCATTAGCTTAATATTTCTTTTTTAAATCATACTAAATCAAGAGCAATATATATATATATATATATATATATATATATATATATATATATATATATATATATATATATATATATATATATATATATATATATATATATAATTGTTAACTTAAAAGATATTCCTTTGATTCAGTAGCTCATTAACAATGTAAATACAAATAAATAAATAGGTCATAGGTCTTGTAGATTATTAAATTTATGTAACAATATGAATGTATTTTTAGTATTACATGAAAGTATCTTTTATCATTAGTTCGTATGCACAGCAAAACTAATGTAATTAATAAATAAAAATAAGGATAAAAATGTATTGTGTAACTCTTGATCATATTACAAAATAGAACATAAGGGTAGTTCTTGGAATTTGTTATTTATTGGTTACGCGTAAATAATACTACTAGTAAATGTAAATTTATCCATTTTAACGCGAACAAATGAAATTAAGTAACTAGGGAGAGCGCTATGTCAGAAATTAAATATATGTATATAAGTATAAAATAAATCTTAAAACCGAATTATCAGTTGTAATAATGAATATAAATCCTGTAGTTTATAAATCCTTTAATGTTTTGTATATAGTTTCCAATTTATCAGACCTCTCATGTGTCTTCTAAGCCCTATTTCATTGGGATTTACTCATAACTCAAATAAATAATAGTACATTACGCGTCTAGAGCGGAAAGTAGCATTTTTCATGCGAGTGTGTTGTTTTTGGCAACCCGAGTGTCAGCGAGGGTAGTAAATCCACAATAACAAAACAAAATGCAGTTATCGCACGAGTTGCGTACCGTACTTTATCTACGATTGTTGGATTTTAATAATAAATACAGAAAAAAATATTTAATAAACTTCCTATATGTAAGTTCGTATTTCTCTTTTGATAAAGATGACATTAATTCATTAGTTGTATTTGGTGCAGAATTAATTATTTCGGGAGGCGTATTATTCTCCTCATTTTCGTCATAATGACATAAATCAATTATTGTTTTTCACTAAAAACTCGTTATAAACAGTTACTTTAATTAAACAATCAGCAAATTAGTTTTGTTAAATGTAAAAAAACTCGTTAATCGTGCGTTAAGTTGAAGAATTCTTCTTTATTTTACTAGGGCGGAAAAAAAGAGGAATTATGAAACGCGCATGCGCAATTAATACAATTATGTAAAGAATCAGTTTCTACGCATCTAAACAGAGATACAATGTTTATATTTGTATCAATCGTAGATAAATAGATTTCTTGATTTCACCTTAAAGCATTCGGTCCTACTTGATATGTATTCCAATTTTTATATTAAATCAATTCATTGATCCATCGCAATACATTATCTATCGATATCTTCTATACATACATAAAAGCCAAATACCACTCATCAATCACAGTATCTCTATAACGAAAAATAGAGAGCTGAAATATTACATGGAGGTTCCTTTTATTCCCTATAAGTGCTCTCTAAGAAACCTATTTACGATCTGCCATTTCCATTCAAGATGGCGGTCATTTATATGCAAAATTTGACAAGACGATATCACCAGAACCAATTACATTAAAATTAGAACCTTGAAGCTTGCAAGTTAGCTTCTGTTTAGGCTAAACAACTTTTGTTAAAGGGTTATTCAACCGGCCATTTTTATTCAAGATGGCAGCCATATACTTATTTAAAACTATGTCCTATCGTATAATTCTCACGACTTCTTTGAAAGGCTAAAATAAAATCATTATATTTGGTATGATAGTTTCTAAAATAATATTAATTTCTGCCAAGAAAGAGTTTCTTATTCAAAAAGTTTATTTTTAGTAGTATCCACAGTTTGCGGATGTATAAGGTCGTATAAAGGTGACAGTTTCATATTTTTTTACTTTATTCTTTAAAATTTTATATATTTACAAAATTTATGGTTATGATACTATTAAGCCAAACTTTAGGTAGAGCTACTAACCTTGTCTTGCTAATGAAAAAGAATAGATAAGATCCATGAAGTTGGACGATTAAAAGCTCTTACCTGAAACAGAAAATGAGTCAAATTACAGTTATTAAAATCAAGTAATGTACCTTTCAATAAATTTACAACTTGAGGATGAGTGTACGACGAAAATTTCAAGATTCAGGTAATTATAAAAGCGGCCTTCTGTAGAAGATCTAGGATAGTGGTTAAACCTATACAGAAAGTAAGTTACCATCTAGCTATATATACCAAAGTAAGAACATACTAAAGAAAAATAGCCGGCCAATAGGAGTGGTAAGGAACTTCGTTCCTACCGGGTGTACCGCGACACCACACGTTTTTTTGCTTCCAAGCTTACCGAAGGTAAAGGAAGCTATGTGATTGTTCTGAAGAATAAAAATATTTTATGTCTCCAATTTCAAAAATTCCAAGACAGAAATCCGTTTCAGACAGGGAACATTTTTGGTTCTGTATTTTTCTGTCGATCTGTCACTCAATTTTTGCGAACCAACATATTATCTTAAAATTATAATCGTCTGATTTTAATGAAATTTGTATTGTGAGTCATAATTATCCCATTGTTGGTCCCATATTGGTTTCAACCTTCTGCGCCCATTTGTCTCTCTTTAACATGCGCAAAAACATTAATTTATTTACACTTATATCGATATTATTGATCTTCAAAAGTACTCACCTGATTTTTATGAAATTTGGATAGTTTGTCGAAAGTAGACCGCAGATAGCACCAGATTAAATTTTTAAGTTTATGGTAGTATTCATACTACGGAAGTTTAAATTTTAATTTAAATCAAATTATAATTGTTATTAACAACGGGAGACACACAGAGAAAAATAGACTCCAGAACCGGGATTCGAACCACGGGCCTCCTTTACGTGGTAAAAAAAACATGTTTTTATATGCTATTTATGTGCTTTTTCCATTTACCCCGCTCTTATATGAAAATATGACAAAAGTGTACATAACAACAATTTCTGTACTCTTAAAGAGCTTTCCAACGACATGCGTCTTGAAGGGTATATACTATTTTGACTTTTGTACCCCGTACCCCTGTGTACCAAATTTTTTCTTCTCCCATCCAAATTCTAAACCAAAATTTTCGTATATTATCAAAAGCCAATAATACGCAGATTTCTTTGAAAATTCGCTCATTAAATCATGATGCATGACTGGTCTTTTTTCAAAAATTACCAATTTTCCCGATATTTCAACTCCAATTTGCGTGAAAACCATACGACATACAATAAAAATGTTATAGACATAAATTGAAGGTTATATTCTCCTTTTTATTTTACTACTGGACCACATTTTGCGTGAATTAATTTCTTTGCAAGTTATAAGCTGAAAACCACTGAACAATATTATTTTTACTGGTTTTTTGATGATTTCTCATATTTGCGAGGGGAAATTTTATTGGAAAATTGGAAAACTTCAGATTTATGTTTAGCACCCCAAAAAACATAAAATAAACCACTAAAAACAATTACACCAGAACTTTCCACTTCTAACTACCATTTGACTGGACTATGAATAAATGTATCAATTTAACAAAATTTAATGAGCGGAGACGGTTGAAGTTAACATTCGACAGACCATCAAAATTTCTTAA
Source organism: Gerris lacustris (assembly GCA_951217055.1). Classification (NCBI taxonomy): domain Eukaryota; kingdom Metazoa; phylum Arthropoda; class Insecta; order Hemiptera; family Gerridae; genus Gerris; species Gerris lacustris. Next base: position 17,599,941 of record OX578280.1, on the reverse strand, counting down.
AAATCATATGAGTACATTGAAGATATTGGAAAATACACTCCTGTGCCGGGATTTGAACCATGTCTGTTTCCCGTAGTTAATAATAATTATAATTTGATTTAAATTAAAATTTAACTTTCCGTAGTATGAAAACTACCAAAAACTTAAAAATTGAATGAAGATATTGGTTTAAAAACTTTGAGCACAGGTGGAAGAGAAACTAATAGATAGACTAATTATGACTACCACACAAATTTTATTAAAATCTTACGACCAGTTACGGGTTAATGTTTCATTTTTGATGCATAAAAGATTATGCATCAAGATAAAATTCATCTTTAAAACTCAGACCACTATTTTCAACCAAATACCAAAATTTAATTTACCTTAACCACCACTTAACTAGACTTGAGTAACATAACATAGGTTCAAATGTCAGGATTTGTTTAAAAGAAGTCAAGATGGCGCTTGAAGCTTCAATTAAGGAAGAGGAGGGTATACATCAAACAAATCTGTTGGGTGAGGTTCGTGTCGAAAGTCTTGTTAGTGTAGTGATTTACTGCTGGGGGACCAAGGACCCGGGACAAGGATGTCTAGGTGATGAGGGGGAAACCTGGGAGGTTGTGGGTCTTACTAAAAGGGCTTCCATCCCTTCTACAAACCGCTCATAAAATGACAGATGTGGCACGGAGCTGTACTGTTCTGAAGCCGACACTCAGTCCTTGCCTTAATAACCTTCAGAAACCATAATGTCATCAACGCATACAACCAATATCCACCCCAAAAATATTCTCCCCAGAAACAAACAAAACATTAGTTCGTATTGTGTGGAAGAAAGACTAAAAATTAGAAATACTTATTAAAGTTAGTTTCTTAGAGAATTGATAATAATTGTGCAATCTTTGAAAGTTACCATTTAGTGGTAGAATAGAAATACAAGATTAACTATCTTGTTCTTGTTATTTGTTACGTTATTTAACATACGTAAAAAATTTGCTTTTGCTTTAATTAGCTCGCTTCTTAAGTGGCCTAAACACGGTTCGCCTATCCAAGTTCGCCTGTGTTTGAGCCAAATTCGTGACGAACTTGGTCTTCCATCGGGTTGGAAAACATTTTGTGTGATAGTCCTTCGCACAGTTTACCCTGAGATGACTTATAAGATGAATGTGAGACCATTTTTCTCTATCACGTAACCAATTCTTGGTTTACTCGGATCTCTTTTAGTTTCTTTTAAAAACACCCAACTGATCTAAAACAATAACAGCAGCTCCTAACCTCATCTCGACCACATTCAATCCTCTTGACTGTGTGTATAGATCGACCTCACGAACTTAGTTCGCCCATCCAAGATCTGCAAACCAAGTGCCCTTATGTATAGGCCGCTTTAATCTATTATTCCAGGAGATAGCGTGCAAAAAAGAGGCTGACTAACTTGCTAGAATTTTGTGTATAAGTTAATCTTTTGGTGCCTTTTAAGAATATGCGGTCGCAAAGTTCGCCTGCGGGACATAACTTGAGAATAAGCATTTGAAAAAATTAAACCAGTGGAGAGCGGCCATGTCCTACCCATTTTAGTGCACCAAAAGTCAAGTTGATGTTAGTTTGTCACTTGATAGGTGACCACTTTGATTTGGAGTAATATTTGAATAACTAACCAATTAAGTGCAAACTAAGATCAACTTGATTTTTAGTCTAATAACTAATTATGTACTAAGGATCATGGAAATCACCACCAAAATGGGGTGGCCTCTCTCCACCGATTTGTTATTTTCAAATGTCACGGCCAAGCTATGTTCTGCAGACGAAGTTAGCCGACCACAACATATTTTCAAAACGCACCAAAAGATTAATTTATACTCAAAATTCTATAGCTTTGTGCACTTATCTTTTTTGCACACTTTGACACTTTTGCACGATATCTCCTGGACATAGTAAAAAAAGGAAAATTGTTAGTTTTGTTAAAAATAACAATTTGTTCAACTATCAAGTGGAATAAACAGATAAAATTAGCTAACAAGCTCAGCTCATTGCATTAATTATATAGGTATAGGGATTATTAAAATAGGGAGCATTAAATTATATTATAAAACATATAGCATTAAAGAATAAACATATAGCATTAAATTATATTATAAAATTAAATTATAAATCCCACTGCGGACTCTGTGGACTTATTATTACATCATCCTGGTGAAACAGAAGGTGTCCGTGGAGGACAGATTTCACGTTGTATATCAGAGTTCGCGGTGGACTGAAAGCCAACATGACCGATGAATCTACTGATCAGTTGATTGAGCTTGTGCGGGAGTGCGTTTTTCTGTATGTTAGGCGTCAACCGGACCATATTTTGCTTCCGAGTTAGCCGAAGGTAACGGAAGCTATGGTGATCTTTCTGAAGAACGAAAATATTTTATGTCTCCAATTCCAAAAATTCTAAGAGAGAAATCCGTTCGAGAAACCAGGGAACATTTTTGGTTCCGTGTCTCTCTGATTTTCACTCAATTTTTGCGAACAACATATCTTATAAACTACACATTTTAATGAAAATTGTATGGTAGGTCATAATTAGTTCATTGTTGGTCCCATTTACGTTTCAACCTTCTGCGCACATTTGTTTCTCTTTTACATAAGCACAAACATACATTTATTTACACCTATATCTTCAAAAGTACTCATATGATTTTTATGAAATTTGGATGGTTTGTCGAAAGTAGACCGCAGATAGCACCAGATTAATTTCAACCGTCTGCGCTCTTTACATTTTGCTTAATTGATACTTTAATACATGTGAAAAATCAAAACAATTTTGACATTTTAAAAAAACGGGGGAAACAATTAAATAAACTAGACAATAATGGCTTGAAAAAGCATAAAATCAATAAAGTAGGTACGTGATAGGATGCGAGCAAGCTATATGTGTCACAATAATTGGCAGTCTATTTTATACTTTCTACAAAATGGGGTTTTTAAAGCGAAGAGTATGTTTTAAGTCAAACAACAAACTTTTGCTTAGTTATGGTAAAGTAACCTAAAGAATTAGATTCATTCATACAAAATCACAGATTAACCGTATATTATGTTTCGGTTTTAAGAAACCAGCACCCTAAACTTAGATCTGAAATTGATTTTTAGGATGACCCCTGCTGGATACCTATCCCGATAAATTAACTGAAATTGGTTTAGTTATTAAGTTACTTTTTTTGACCAAACTTTATAAACACGTGAATCTATCAAAACCTAAAAATAACGTAAATGAAAAAGTAAAAGTATAAAGATATATTATTTTAAATAAAAAGAAAGATCACAGTGCCAGCTCAAACATAATTTTAACAATCTAAAATATCATTAACCGAATATATATATATATATATATATATATATATATATATATATATATATATATATATATATATATATATATAAACACAAATGTGTGTGTGTATGTGCATATAAAGGTCATTATCTCGATTCTGAAATGATTATTGTTATTATAAGATTAACTTTTCAAAAAATCGGTACTTAAGTATCCAAAACTAGAAAATATAAGCTTTTAAATTACTTTAACCCAAAAATATTTACCGTTTCCAATTAAAAATAAAACATAGAAAAGTACATATTAAACATATATGAGGATAGAAAGTATAATAAAATATTTAAACAGGCAAAATAAACTGAAGTATTTTATTTCTTAATTTAATATCACGATCCACCATTTACATTCCCGATTTTGATCGTTATCTTAATTGACAGACATAATTTTATTAGTACTTTACACGTCTCTAACTCTTATATATTTAAAATATATATATATATATATATATATATATATATATATATATATATATATATATATATATATATATATATATATATATACATATATATATATATATATATATATATATATATATATATATATATATATATATATATATATATATATATATATGTGTGTGTGTGTGTGTGTGTGTGTGTGTGTGTGTTTAAGTATATATATATTGTGTGTGTGTGTATGTGTAAGCTGCTAGAAATTTACGAGAGAAGATAAATTCCTTTTTTTGTTTTATAAGTGTTATAATAATTCTCTACTTCCTTTTCATTTTTAGGTATTTTTGAAAGTTTAATTTCTTAAACTTATAAATATATATTGATTTACAAAAATAGATTAGCGTAATAATTAAAAAATTAATTGAGTATCAAGAAATTGACAAATAAATTGTACTAATTAGTGTGACACAGAGGTTCCTCGCGTTCCATCACATATTGATGATATGCCTTTAAAACTTAATTTTGAGTGGATGCTTGTCTAATGTGCCCATCTAACACCGTTATAATTGTTCTATAAAAATGACTAACCGAGACTTTATATTCTCTGTCATATTGTCAAGTTCGTAATATTATATTACTATTGTAATTACTATATTTGTTCTAAGGTACAATATAATTTTAAGTATTATATCACTTTTTGTTATTAGGTCTAATACAATACTATAAATCACTGTTTGTTTATAGGTCCAGTATAATTCTAAATAAACATATTATAAGAGGAAGCGTAGATACGCTTTACAACCTAGATAGGCAATTTTAAGATTTTGGTAGTTTTCATACTACGGAAAGTTTAAATTTTAATTTAAATCAAATAATAATTATTGAAAGCTTGGATTCGGAAGTAGTTATTGATTACGGCAGTTAAAAATCATTCTCCTGCGTAGCTTAGTTGGCCAGAGCATCTGTACTGGAAATACGGGAGACCCGGGTTCAAATCCCGGCGCGGGAGTGTATTTTTCACTGTCTGTTTCCCGTAGTAAATAATAATTATAATTTGATTTAAATTAACCTAGATAGGTTGTCTTCAACTGATTTTTGACTATACATACTTACTGATAGTAAATATAAATCGAATAAGCAGAATTGTTGAAACAGAAAACCACAACAGTTAATCCTTAGACAAGACCGCTCAAAACAGATCTGAGCCCAGCTGTTTTGTATTTTTAACCTTTCTATTGGTTCGTTTTTTGTATTTTGTAATAGTGGTTAACAATGTCATTCAAATAAAATCTTCGTTGTTTAGGGTCTCACATACCTTTGACACAAGTACACTGAGAATGCGTACTTCTTGGTACTCTTTACAGTGCTACTCAATATTCTTACATTATCTCTAGATATCTTAGTGTCATTTTTATTTTGGGGTTCAAAGCCTCTCGGAACCAAGCCTCAATTTTTTTTATAAACGGTGCTACATTTTCGGACAAAAAAACTAATTGGTTCTCATTGATTTCTGTACTCCTCTGGGTCTTCTGCCCACATTATCCTAGCAGCTCTGACGAAGCTCCCAGCTCCCAGACTTTCTCTCTTTAACTCTTTTTTTTAAACCTGTGGTTTTACCCACCTTCTGTCATTTAGCACGATCACTGATCTTGTTCAATAATTCAATTTCATTAATTAGTCCACGTGAGATTAAGTCAATACCCTTTTGTATAATCCTTCCATTCTTTCTCGATGGAACACTGAACATTGGTATTGAAAACACATATCTGGATGAAATTTGGTATGCAAGGACGATTAACTCAGGACTCAGGGATGTTCATTTAGAGGGCTCACTTTCGATGTACATCCGAAGTCAGTGAATATCCTAATTGAAGTGGCATTCATGTGGTTGTGAATGCCACTAATATGGATTAGACAGCTGGTAACGCGACACCCTAACCTCGTATCATCCAATCATTTATGGCTGTACAATCCCTTTTTGGCAGATGGCACGGGTCACGGGTTATTATTATTAACATCATTGATGATTAGCTATCATGGTTATTATTATTATCTGATTGATTTTTCGCTTTACTGAAGAAAATTATCTGAAAAATTGTAAATACATTGATTAGAAGCGGTGATGGTTTACTACGAAGATCCAGATTATCAGAAGATCAATACAAGATATAATATCATTCATTAAGACATTGCCCGATCTAAGGCAATAAATATAAAAACTTAAGGCAATAAAGCATAAAAATTTATCCAGATAAATTTGAGATATGTTTAAATGTGCTATGTGCTATATTTATCTGCTACTCCATACACAGTCTGTTGTCAATAGACTGTAACGCAAAAAGTAAAAATTCACTCGTGGTAATTGAGAATAATTGAGAAGAATGTAAGTGGACAAAATTGATTCACTGAATTTTCCTTTATGAACCCCTGAAATACATAAAATAAATCCAAGTTAAAAAATCCAATTAAAAATGTTGGAATTTTCAAGTTTTTCATGATCACCATTGGACCATATAACGATAAATTCCAATGATAAAGTGTGACATGATAAAGCTGTATTGGCATTGCCTTTGCTTTCATCGTACTTATGTTGTTTGATGCGGTTGCTAAGGCAATGCCAATACAGCTTTATCATGTCACGCATTGGCCACTAAGCACAATTTTAATTTCGAGGACACAAAAATCATCAGTGTTGAAAATAAATCAAATCGTAGGAAGATGGTTGAAGCTCTCAACATAGCTATTAGGTCAGAATCCACAGTTAACATTAAAACAGACAACAGATCCTTCAATAAATATTACAGTGGCATCTATAACAATACAATTCATAATTCCCGCCATGGGACCTTATAATTACAGTCTTTGCCTGCAGATACAGTTTTGGTTCATTTTTATATTTATTCAATCATTCCGTAATTGGAACACCAATTGCGGCAAGATTTTATTTTATTGATTTTGTTCTTTGAGAGGTATACCGATTTCCGTGAGATTAATACATAATCGTTCACCTTGGTATTTTGGTATCCGGATTACCAACTGCCTCGGTCATCCGGTGTCCGTCCTCACTAGAAGACCTCTTCCCACAATGTGGACCTAACATGCGCCGACGAGGGTCTTTTAGGGGCCGTCTAGGCACTTAAAGCGCTATACAAGGTACGAAAAGAATGTTCCTTGTTAGAATTCATTGTAGATAAGTAGGTAAGTAAAGTAGGCACAGTTTTTACAAGATTAGGTTCATTGTTACAACATTACAATCTCAAACCTTACGATTAGCGATTGTAATATTCATTTAAACTCCTAAATTTAAATATAATATCTCATGAATCAGGGTAATGATGTAATCACATGATCTTCCGCAATAAATAAAAGCCAATTATTGTAAAGCATAAAAATTCATCCAGATAAATTTGAGTTATGTTTAAATGTGCTATGTGCTATATTTATCTGCTACTCTATGCACAGTCTGTTGTCAATAGACTGTGAATGAAAAATAGTTACATTAGTTGTTAATAAATTAAAACTACAAATATGCTTTTTAGTCCACACGTGCTGTTGTAAAACCGTTATTAAGATCTTATACTAAGAGCCTCCTCGTAACTTATTCAATATATTAAAAAAAGTTAATACACTTAGGATATTCTTTTCTTGCTAGTTAAAGAAAAGTAGACCTTGTTTAAAAGCTATAGAAGCACACACAAACATTTATATACAAACTATATAAGTGGGAAGTATAAATTGGTGCCTCGTTACTTGTTACATCTGCCAGCTGTTGGTTGTTTGGAACAGAGGTTTTAAAAAGAAGAATATTTAGAGAAGCAATTGGAATCGAACGGGAAAGAAAAAAAAGAAGGCCTTAAGAGATTTAACAGCTACCGGGATTACTCTTAAAAAGCTACAAGAACACACAGCGAGTGTAATCAGGATGGAAGCTGTATGAAAAAAAGAAAAGAACCTAATTGTAAAAGAATAGTAATCGAGAAAGACGAAAACAGAATGTATAAGTGGGTAAAGGATGGATGTCATTCGAGAATAAGAGACAATACTATAAGTGGGAAAAGGTTGAGGGCTTTAAGATAAAGAATGCTCAAATAAAATATATATATACACAAGTATGAGCAGAAAAAGGAGAGAAACAAAACAAGAAAGTGGAATGACAAAGAACCCATAATGCAGCGAGAGAGAGAAAAGGATAGATTTGAAGAAGAAGACGAGTAAAAGTGGGAATAAGATAGAAGACCTAAAAGAAAGAATACTTGAATATGGAATGGAGCAAATGAGTGTAAGAAGCTAAAAGAGGTTTAAAGAAGAAATCAGAACATGGTCCGGGTAGGAATGATGAGATAGAGTTATAAATAAACAATAAGCAAGAAAAAAGGATGGAAGTTGAAATAGACAAGTGAGAATGAGATAGAAGTAATGAAAACTGTAATAGAAAGAAGAAATATTGCGTTAATGAGAAACAGAAATTGTGAAACAAAACCGGAGGGAGTTAATGTAAGCTAAATTTGAAATATTATGGTTCCAAAGGGTTCCTTTTACAGAGGAAACAAACTCAGAAAAGGACATTTTTTGTTTATTGACCAAATTTAGGCCCTGTTTGCTGTTTTCTAAAGGCCCGGTCAAACAGGAAGCGGACTACCCACGGTCCGTCATGGACTGGGGTGGTCAAACAGAAAGCTGAATGTCCGCCGAGGCCAGATCGCCGTCCGCTGCGGACTGGGGTAGTCAAAGAAGGACAAGTTAGAGCGTGATTTCTTCAACTCGTGTTCTTTTTTATTTTATTAACAGCATGTCTAGTATAGTTCCTCCAATGAAGAAGAATTACATTTTCTGTTCACTTTGAGGCAAGAAACACTTAAAGAAAATAGGTGCATGAAATAATCAAAAGAATTTCAATGAGTTTCCTCGTCTATGCTGTGAATAGAGTTCATTTGAAGACCGGATTTTCTTATATTTTCGAATGTCTCAAGAAAACAATTAATTACTACACTTTATTAACAATTTATTAACTAGGAGTTCTTGTAGAACCTAAAATATCCAAATTGAGAAGACAAAAAATAAAAGAAAAAAAATATAGTCCGGTTGATGCATATCATACAGAAAAACCCACTCCCGCCCAAGCTCAATCAACTGATGAGTAGATTCATTGGTCATGTTGGCTTCCAGTCCACCGCGAACTCTGTGGAAAATAACTTCAAATCTGGCCACCATGGACAGGATGATGCAATATTACAGTCCACAGAGTCCGCGGCGGACAAGTCTTAAGTTAAAAACCTGGAAGTTGTAAAAACTTGTCAAAACATAAAAATCACAAACAAAGCTAAACAACATTATATATTCCGAAAAAAGCTACATATTTCTAGCTCCATCCTCCAAACTGTTCCGACCCGCGCAGGGGTCGTTTGGGAACCGTTTACTGGTACTGTACGGTCTAAACCACCGAGTATAGAGACTAAATAGAGGTGTCGTAATATAGGCCGGAGGGTGTGGGTAGTGGCACCAGCTCCCCCCTCCCCTAGAATACCAACAAGCTATAAAATACAAGACTTTTCTCAGTGTAAAAAGGTAGTGTTGTGGCAGGAGAGAAGTATTTAAAGCCTTGTCTAGATTACCGAACCGAACAGAGGAAACGAGCCGAGCAATAGTCTCTGCGCATGCTCAGTCTAAAGTGCGCTTGCGCATCTTAGACTGGGCATGCGCAGAGACTAATGCTCGGCTCGTTTCCTCTGTTCGGTTCAGTAATCTAGACAAGGCTTTAAAGGTGTTTATATTATAATTTGAAAACTGACAACTTGACAACCAGGACGAAGGTTTCAATCTTAGTATTCTAGTGGTGGGGATAAATGGTGCCATCTGCCTTCCCTCTTCAGCTACTCTATTTAGTCTCTATACTAGATGGTCTAAACAATCGTCACAAATGCCAACAGGAAGGTTCCTTCAGGTTTCCTTGAATGTTTTTGATACGGTGCGAATTATAGCCCTAAACCAGTTCCACCTTTCACGATTTTATTACAACACAATGTTAGCGCATTCGTATGAAACCTGTCCTTAACGATTCCCTAACGATCTGCAGGACGTATAAAGGACGCTACAAATAGAGGGGTTGGAACAAACTTATAGTTTCAAAAATCAGTCCGACAAACTCGAACTAAACGTTCTCATATACATACATATAGCAATACTGAATTTAAATCCCATGATATCTAATCAAATAATATATTGAACCAGTGTTCAACAGATGATTATTTACATTTGCTTTTCGATTTTCACCAATTTCTCAGAAACTAGGCTTTTTCCAGGAAAACAACTAATATGGTTACTTCTATGGACAGCAAAACAATTTTTGGAACCAGTTTGAGATTATTTTTTTCTTAAGACTTTTGACTTTTTAGCAGAACCCCCCAATATTGGAGTTAAATAATAATAATAATAATAATAAATATTCTTTATTCCACCACTTGAAAAAAACATGTAGTACAATTTAAATAATAATACAAAAAATAAGTATAACTAACACCCATTTAGTAGCTAAACAATAAACAATAATATATGTGGTGAGAGTCCTCAGTAGGTGTCGCAGCACCTAGAGAGAGGACTCCGTCTCTCAATTTGGTCAGTATTTATTTATTTTATTTTATTATTATTATTTATATACAGATATATATACACACACCTACATATACACATACACCCATATACATATTATATTACATTATATTTTTAATTATTTATCCTTTACTTAATTATTCATTTATTTATTTATTTATTTTTATTTTTTTATTTATTTTATTTTATTTATTTATTTTTTTTTTTTCCACCTTTCACGATTTTATTACAACACAATGTTAGCGCATTCGTATGAAACCTGTCCTAAACGATTCCCTCATTTAACTAAATGATTTTAGTTAAAATTCATTACTCGATTTCACCGCGGGGAATGGCTTCTCTGAACATGTGTCCCATATTTCATCGAAATTGGCTGAGTAGTTAGTCTTAGTCTCCCGTCGGCACAAACGACAGGCAGCAGGCGATAGTCGACATTCATCAAATTCTTTAGGAAACACTTTTTTGGACTCAAAACGTATAAATCGATCAAAATCTAACATTAACACCATCATAATACATACTTTTTCTTTTTGAGAAAAAGAAATACCGGTTAGAACTACGAAGTACAAACAGACTAGAAGTGCAATAAAACAAGAAATTTATACAGATTAAATAAAAAACTGTTTAATTTAAGTTAATTGAGATGAATATCGAAAATAGGGGAAAACAAAAAGTTAAAACTAGTCTACATGTGATGTGGATAAGGAAAAAAAAATATAAGAAGCAAAAACCAAAGGTGAATGAAAGAATGAAGTGTGAACGAAGAACTGGTTGGAAACAACGCTAAAAGGAAACAATCAAAAATTTGAAGAAGAAAAACAATAATGCACCTAGTACACAATATTGAAACCAGTGAAAAAGAAGATTGCGAACAATGTTAAACAGAATGCAAGAGAGCATTACATGTTTGAAAAGGATAGAAGTTAAACAGGAATGGGGAAAAAAGGGGACCATGCGGTACATTTCTTTTACTCGTTGAAAGACCACTTAAGAAGTGAAGGAAAGGAACTGGTGGTGTGGCTTGAGAAGGTTCCAGGAGCTACTTTAACTCTTATTGGAGGATTTATGACTGGTGTTATAACCCTCATCACTTGGACTTGAAACAAACCTTTCAGACATGTGCAAGGACCTCCGCTCCTTTAACAACCAGCTCCAGCTTTAATTAACTCAGGATAACAGTTTTTCTTTATCCTTGGATGTTTACAGAAAAAACAAATCGATTTCTTTTTTTAAATAAATACATCCTGGTTAATGGAAAAAAGTATTACAAATATATTTTATGAGAAAAATATAATTTTAGGTTTTTTTTTTTTTTTGTTTTGAAGTGAAAATTCTTAAGCCGCTGTAGAGTAAATTTACTTGGATGAAACAACATCGAGAAACGAAGTTAGCGTCGAGAATCGTCCAAGTGAAATATTTTTAAAGTGAAATTAACGAAATTGCAAGTTTTCTTGTTTGTGATAGATATTTTAATTGACTGCCGACTTAGGCCGGCTGTTGATTTACCTGTAAAAAATCTTTCCTTTGGACGAGTCTCGAACCCCCGACCCCCTGAATTAAGAATCACACGCGCTAACTACTACACCATTGGAGTAGTTGATTTATTCAGCAGACAGAATTGGTATATAAGGGTATTATTATATACATTTTAACAATTATATATATAATAATGTTGTTTTCATGTTTTTTCTTCATTATTCACTAACATTTTATTAATTGAAATTATGTTTCTATGAGAAGTTATCTGACTGTGGCGGCATTGTAAAATCTTGTTCTTAAAATATGTATGTTGCGTATTTTAAATGATTTATATAATATCCATAACTTAAATTAGGTTTATTGTGCTATTTCATATAGTCAGGGTGCCCATAGGCAAAAAAGTCAATTATTCATACTCTTTCCAAACCTCTTTGTATAGCTTATTTAGGCCAAGTCTGACACTGTATTCCTCCGAGACTTTTTTTGGTTTTGGGGCGTTTTTCATTATTTGAACCCTTTAACTTTGACGCGTCAGACAGGAAAATCGGAAAAAGTTCTGCGTCAGACAATATTAAAATGTTGACTATAGGGTTCAAATAATGTATCTTGAGAAAATCAGCTGGATATTAATTAATAGTAAATAATATTAATAACTATTAATTAATGATTAATATCCAGCTGATTGATTGCCAATGGGCACCCTGACTAATATGTTTATTCTGTTTCTAGAAGTTTAACTTCTAATGCGTGAGAGTCTCACACATATTTTTCTTCGATTTATTTACTTATATAGAATTTATTAATAGCTTATTAAGTAATATCTACGTATAATGAAAATATTCGACTGATTTTTAGTGGAACTTATACATTACTCATAAATAAAAAAATACGTGCGGTGTCGCGGGACACACGTTAGGAACGAAGTTCCTTGCGATTTTTATTAAATATAAATTCACGCTGATAAGTGTTCGATGCTATGTATTTATACATGATGGAGTTAGAAAAGAGACAAAATTGAAAGATTTTTTTTTTTTTTCATTGAAGCGAGCGTCTTGAAAATCGTGAAATCGTAATTTAATCTTACATGTGTAAAGAGATATTTCTGCTAAATCTTATACTTTTATAATATGAGCTTTTCGATAAATGCCTAAAAATTCTTCCTCCTCCATCTTGAAATGCCCATTTTAGTAGGTGTTAGTATCTTGAGGATACTCCTTGCCAAAGATTCCAAATAAGTAGGTATCAGGGGTTGGAGTTTATACAGATTTAATTGGGCATTTGTATAGATTATTGGTTTTTATTTTATGTAGGCAAAATCTATTACCCTTTTAATTTTATTGAGCTTGTCAGTCGATAATGCACCTGACCCAAAATAAAAATTGGCAATTTTTCAGTTATGTTATGTGTAATAGTAATAACTCAAACAGAGAAAAAAATATAATGGAAAGCCTAAAAAATCAAAGAGGTTGACATTGTAACATGAATATGTATTTGGGCTGGAGGAAAAAAATTCAGATATGATAAATATACATGAAAAATGAGACACTTTTAAATATACTACTAGAGTTAGGATTTAACAGGAGGTTGCTCGGTTTTAACTTTATTTTCACTTATTGGTAATATACGATGGCAGTTCGGAAAGTAACCTCCGATTGGCCACTGTGCGAGAAGTAGTGGAACTTGCGACGCATTGTTGCACTGACGTATACGGTAGGACGGTCCTGTCTCAAGCCGCGGTCGCAAATGAATGTCGCACGAGCACTAGTTTGGTTTTTATAGCATCTTAAAATGTGTACTCCAAAAAAACTTCCGTCCAAATGCGAAGTGCGAGCTGCAAGGTTTTTTTACGGCAAAAAATATTCGGCAGCAGGTATTCATGGAGAACTTCGTGACGTGTATGGACCAAGTGTTGTAATTGAAGGAGTTTTACGTGAATGGGTTTGTTTGTTTAAAAGTGGACAAAAAATATTCATGATGAAGAGAGAAGTGGTACGCCATTATTAGTTACACAGATGAACTCGTTCAGAAAATTGATGGAAAAGTTAGTGAAAAATTTCACAATTTCGTAGCTGTCTAATGAATTTCCACAGATTTCTAGGACTGTGTTATACGAGGTAGTGACAGAGAGGTTAGGTTACCGGAAGTTCTGTGCTTGATGGGTGCCAATAAGTTTTACCGAGCACCAAAAAACTCGCACTTTGCATTTGGACGGAAGTTTTTTTGGAGCGCACATTTCAAGATGCTATAAAAACCAAACTAGTGCTCGTACGACATTTAATTTACCGGGGCTTGATGCAGACTGTCCTACCGTGTAAGTCAGTGCAACAATGGTGCCTCTACTTTCACTACTTCCCGCACAGTGGCCAATCGGAGGTTACTTTCCGAACAGTCCTCGTATTTCGCCAATAGAAGCGCCTAAGTATTTAAATATTGTGCTAGGAAGCTAAAAGGTAACAGAAGGTAGCTGGGTTTTCACGTTTTAGTTCTATTTGACGCCAATAGGAGCGCACCATGGCAACCATCTTCAGAGGTAGGTGTAAAAGTTGGCTGTAGAGATGATTAGTGTGACGTCACAAAAGCTTTCGAAAATTTAACTCAGTTTGTTAGGTTCCTTTTTCTTATCACCTCTTATCAAACCCATGTAAAATGAATGGGAGAATTTTCTCAACTTTTTAAATAATTAATTATTAAATTATTATTGATTTATAAGAGTTTTCACCCTTTGAACATTGTTGTACCAAGTCTTTTTTAACGAGTGTAACAAAGAAAACATTAAAAACTTTCGTTTCAGTTATTTAAAATGAGTATTTGTGTGAAGGGTCATAACATCGAAAAAGCTATTTGAGTTAATAATCTTTATACTTGATTTTTTGTATTTCCTGTTGCCATAAAAATTCACAGGGTGTGTTCGTGTTCATATTGTGTGTCCGAAAATAAATTTTTCTCAAGTTTTGAAACTCAATGAAGTATACTCAGGATACAGGACTTGTAGAAAGATAGTGATACTTAATCTGCTAGGTAATAAAAGATTATTTGCTAATAATAGTTTGTTCCTGGTTACTTACAATGTGCATTATATTTAACCGATGTTGGAACATAATTATATACTATACAATAGATTAATAGATCACTGACCATCATAGGAAAAAGACGTTGATGACAAGACAATGAGCAGACTGTTATTACTATTATTATTTGTGTATTTTTTGTTATCTATATTAACGAGTATAATAATATAAGATATGAGTGTCTCGCATGTATACTTGTTTAAAATTTTGATTAAAAAACTAATTTAATACATTAATTTAATATTACTTAAGTACTCTGACATACTTTTACGAAGAATAGCTTTGTCCTCCGAAAAAAATGAAGTATAGATGAAATTTTCATAACGCTCGAGAAGGTGGAAGACATAATATACAAACTAAAATAGAAAAACGATTTAAAAAATAAACAATAAATAAGAACGGACCCGGACGGTATCACCACAATAAAACACACTCACAATAATACTTTTTTAAACCACTAGAACGGCAATTTTTAATGTTTTCTTATCTTATATTCTTAAAATAAACTTAGTATAATAACGTTCAAAGGTTGAAAAGTCTTATAAATTAATAATAATTTAATAATTAATTATTTAAAAAGTTGAGAAAATTCTCCCATTCATATTACATGGGATTGATAACAGGTGATAAGGTAAAGGAACCTAAACAAACCGAATCGAATACATATCGAAAGCTTACGCCATCTTGTGACGTCATTACTAATCATCTCTATAATGGATTCAATGCCCAATTCATGTAGAGTGTTAATGTTAAGTGAAAGTGGAAGACGACCTGAGTACAAATATGTGTTTGGTTTGGTTTTTGTACCATTTCATCTAAGCGCGCAACGTGTCTTTAAATTCCGTTTTTCGTGCCCCACCCCATCTTTTTATTAACAAATCAACTGGGAACGGAGACGTCAAGTTAGTTTTATTGTGTTAAGCGAGCAAGCGAGTAGGAGGCAGATCCCCCTAGTTTATTAAAAGAAAAGATAAAAGATTTAACTCTTTTAATCAGTGTTTTTTTTTTCATTTTTTTCATTTTTGTGTCATTTTTATAAAAGGGAACCCTAAACATATAAATAATGACGCACAAATTATGTATATGAAAGCTCTTACAGTAGACCAAATTATAACAAAACCAAATTAAATACTGGAAAATCATAAAACCTTGAATTTCTATTTCACCTTTAAGCACATACAATTCTGTCATTAAAATATTCCTTACAGCCATATAATTTCAACTTGATATCTCTTTTAATACTTGGTTCCTCCAGTGCCTAGGTGGAATATTTCAATCATAAAAAACCTAAACTAAACAAAATTCATACTTCTTTTAATTTGACCTTTTGCCAATTAATTTGATATTCATCGCGTTTTTACTACTCGATCGTAGAGACTCGACTATACAATTGATTCTAATCGAAACTTTCTAATAGTTTCTACTTTTACCTTTGATTTATGTAAATAGAAAACCAAAATTAAAGGAATTCTACTAAATTATTTAATGGTCATTTCAGGCCTAAAGTTTTTAACAATAATTGTGCAAATAAAGAAATACGTATCTTCACAATAAAAGTAACTTTACTATAAATGATTCGCTTTTTAACCATAAAACAAAAGTATTCGTCATCAATCATCAATATCCTAATAAAATTAATCACACGATTTAACTTTAAATGTAAGGTTCACTTTTTAATGTATCGATTTTAACATTAAGTATATAAGGTTTTGTTAATTATAAGGTTTATGAAGCACAGGTTTACAGCTGATGAAGCGACACAGTAACCCCGTTACATCCATTACAAACATAATTGTATAGCCTCTTTGGCAGGATTAAGCCCTCCATGGGTTTATACAGCTGATGAAGTGACACAGTAACCCTGTTACATCCATTACAAACATAATTGTATAGCCTCTTTGGCAGGCTTAAGCCCTCCATGGGTTTATACAGCTGATGAAGTGACACAGTAACCCCGTTACATCCATGAAAAACATAATTGTATAAGCTCTTTGGCAGGCTTAAGCCCTCCATGGGCTTATACAGCTGATGAAGCGACGCAGTAAACCCGTTACATCTATTAATGATGAAATTCTAAAATGTAGTCATTTTAAATACGAATATAAAAGTCGTTTTACCGGGAAAAATCTCATTTCCGAGATATTGATAAAAATAAAATTGACTTTTTTGAAAAGTAGAAAACATACATAAATAGAACATATACATGTATGTTTCTATTTTTTCATTTCCTGTTGAATGCTTTTTAATTATGTTTTTTAAAAAATCAATTAAATGAGATATTACGGAATTGAAATCAGTTGAACAGTATCTAGATCTCATCGTCAATCGAACTCGGAACGATTTGTTTTAAATGTTTCAATCAATTCTGTACCTTGTATTACACTTTCAAAAATAAAATTCAATAATCTCTAAAAAATTAATAAACATTTTATATTCTTAAATAAAAACATATCTGTGATCAACTGAACCACTATACTTTCTAAAAAATCAAGTTGTCTTTAATCCTTAAGTACCCCCATTTATTTAATCCTGAATTTTGTTAATACGAAATATTAAAACAAGTTGTGTGACAAGACCAAAAGACCTTACACTAACATGGACACTTTCAAGGTGATGACTTAAATATCTTTACTTTTAAATACTTATATTTAAACATAATCACATAACATACTTAAATCCACATATTTATGACGATTTAACTTTTTTCATATATTTTTTTGGTAGTCATTTATTATTTTTCCTTCAGTTGACCGATAAAGTGGTTATCGCACTCAAAATAGTACGCAAAACAGCAGATTCCTGCACTTACTACTTTACCGCACTCATTTTACTTTACCGCACCCCAGTGTTCCAACTTACGAACATAAAAAACTTAAATCTAAACAAAGATTAAATAATCCAAATTATAATAATAATAACAATGACAACTAATGATTATTATTTAACTAACTACGTGATTTAAACACTATTTATTAAATATAAAAATGTTAAAATATAAAAAAGTAAATATAGACAATCTAAAAAAAGAATCAAATCTGATGAGTAAGTTTTATGATGAAAAATAATAACAGCGCTAGGTCAGGTTTGCTGAATCAGGAAAAAAAAGGCAACACTGGCTATAAACAGAACAGCTGGTTTAGTTGATGTTGATATTGTTAAACCTTTTATCTACGATTGATACGAAATATAAACATTGTATCTCTGTTTATATGTG
Source organism: Gerris lacustris (assembly GCA_951217055.1). Classification (NCBI taxonomy): domain Eukaryota; kingdom Metazoa; phylum Arthropoda; class Insecta; order Hemiptera; family Gerridae; genus Gerris; species Gerris lacustris. The sequence goes on along the minus strand of OX578280.1, from coordinate 17,581,827 downwards.
TAGAAAGTGATTCTTTACATACTTGTATTCATTGCGCATGCGCGTCTCATAGTCCTGAAGAATTCCTACCACACTAGGGCGGTAAAGAAGAGGGATTCTTCAGCTTTACGCACGATTAGCTAGTTTGTTTACATTTAATAAAACTAATTTGCTGTTCTTTTATTAATGTAACTGTTTATATCGAGTTTTTAGTAAAAAACAATGAGTGAATCAAGTGACTTTGACGAAAATGTGGAGAATAATACTCCTCCAGAAAAAATTAATTCGGCAAAAAATACAACTCAAGAATTAATGCCATCTTTATCAAGAGAGAGATACGAACTTACATACAGCAAGTTTATTTTGTTTTCTGTATTTATTATTTAAATCTAACAATCGTAGATGATGTACGGTACGCAACTCGTTTGAAAACGGCATTTTGCATTGCTCGTGTGGTTTTACTACCCTCGCTGTTGCTCGGGTGCAAACTCCACACTCGCATGCAAAATGCTACTTTCCGCACTCGACGCGTAATGTACTATTACATGTCGATGAACACTCTATTATTTTATATTTTATTTACAGATTAAAAACTAACTTTAGGAAAAATTTAATGTGCAACTCGAGCTTAAAGTGTCTTTGCTTCACTCGAGAAACCTTTCCGCCCTCACCTGCGGCTCGTGCGTAATTTTTATTTTCGAGATATCCACTGAATTATTCGTTTTGGGTGTTTTTTGAGCATGACGTCTGTTTGTGAGTATGTATGTATGTGTGTTATTATCGTACCGCCCAGGGTATTTATAAATCTAGACAGTTGAAATTAGGCAGGAAAATCAGTCCTTCCGAAAAGTGGTCTGATCGACTTGAAATTTGGCACGAATGTACCTCTCAGTATTAAAAACAAATCCACCAAATTTAATTTGGATATTTGCCAACATTTTGAAGTGATCGCGATTTTTTAATTTTGAAACTTTAACTGTTAATAATACCGAAATTATAAATACGTTTTTGACTTATAGCATATCGTTGGAACCGATGCAAAATAAGGAACAAATGTAAAAAAAAAGATGGAATTTCATTAATTAGTTTATATGTAATAAGCGAACATAATTATTAATTAGTGCAATACTTTTGTTAAACGTCAAAGTTTGTTTACATCTGTCAGAATACCGCCAAAATTCACATAATTAAATAAAATAAATAAAAATTATGTATACATTTTTTGGTACTTCTTTCTTTAGATTGTTACTCACTTTGTTGTTTTGGAATGAAAATGACATTGACTAAATAACTATTAAGACAAAGGGATGTGTTCAATGTACTTTGGGACAAAGGAATATCCCTCTTCTGTTTTGATAAGGGGAGTAACAGTCTAAAGAAGAACATTCCGTACACCTTCATGAGATTGTTATTCCCCTCTGTTTTTATTATAAGGGGTGTAACAATCTAAAGAAGTGTCATTTTTTTTTAAATAATAATATTATTTAGTTCAAGTTCAAATAACAATAATATCAGTTAGTTCAAAATGGTCACCCATCCAAGTACTGACCAGGCCCAAGTAGCAGGAGAGGCCACTTTAGCGGTCTCCAAAGTGAGGAAAAGTTCCGAGGTACCCCGTACCCGATTGTTTTTATAATTAAATAAAGTTAAATTCATATTAATGATTTTATTTCTCTCTTCCACATAATAATTAAAACAAAATAAAAAATCCTTTTTTTCTAAATTAGGTACTAACACATAAACAATTCTTAACACTAATATAATTTACTTAAATTAAATAAAATAAAAAAAATAGCAACTTAGATTGTAATCTTGATTTTGGTTTAAAGCCAAAATAAATATATGAAGTTTTTATGCAGAATATTTTTAATAAATTGTTTTTCTCATTGAGATTGGTTGAGAAAGAAAGGAAAGCGTATTCGGACTAATGAGCGGACCAACTATTTCTTGTTTATCTTGGAATCAAGTTAACAAATTAATCGCTTCATAAAATTTTAAATGTGTTTCTATATATATTTTTTTTTTAATTCATTTTTTTTATAAGAGTAGCGCTTTTTATATCTTGTTTGATATTAAACATTTTAAGTTTTTCGAAGAAACTAAAAAAAATCCATCTAACTGTTTTGTCCACTCTTTCGTTAAAAATTAACATATAGCTTTTAATATGTCCTGATTTTTTTTTTTTTTTTAATTTCATTTCCATCGACTGTGTGAATCTCGTTTTTATATTCTGCGTTCTTTTTATATTTAAATAAATAATGAAAAAAATAAAAATAAAATAAAATACAGAAATAAAAAATAAATTAATATGCGGAATGGAATGATCTAAAAACTTGCATTTTTTTTATAACTTCTTCTACCCTAAATCAAATATGCTTCATCAAATTTTTAATGGGTTCTTTTTCGATTCAAAAATGTCACTTGTTTATTTTTTACATCTTTATTTTAATTATTTAATCTTTATTTAACACACAGATATATATATATATATATATATATATATATATATATATATATATATATATATATATATATATATATATATATATATACACACCTATAAATATTAAGGGATTTACAATATAAAAATTGACCTTAAACATCCTCTCAAAATAATTAATTCTTGTTTTCCCAAACAGCATATTTAAATGCTCTGTAGTAAAATTGAAGTCTTTAAGAGTAAAGTAGAGTGTAGAGTGTCCATAATTTATAACATAAAGAATAACCTAGTAGTGCTATTTCCTCAGTTACCTCTATTCTCCCCATCAGGCTGGATGACATTCCACGGTTCATAAATAGGACAAACGGTAAAAAGAGAAGAAACCAAGACTGACCAGGTACCTATCTATTCAATTATATAAATTACATTTGACACTGTAAGACATTTTTAATTATGTTCTGAGAGACATATTATTTAAATGTTCATTAGGAAGGTTCATTAGTACTTAAGAACAAATGTATGTTCATATGTAATATTATAATTGTGATGAGTTTCTGTTATTGGTTGCTTGTTAAAATTTGTTATAGTTTAATTGTTAAAAATGTGTTAATTAATTTTATAAAAAAATGGTATTTTATTAATTGTTCAGTTATGTCACTTAGACTCATTATTTTTAAAAAATAATGTTTTCCAAATTTTTATATCAAATTATCAATATTCACAATTGACGCTTTTCCAAAGAGAAAGTATTATTAGTTAATTTCCACAGTAATTAAAGACTTCAAAATTTAATATATGGACTGAGGACCTCCTTCCCGTACCTTATTTAGGGTGGAAACGTTTCCCACAAACATTTAATTATTTATTCTTCTCCTACGTCTACTTTATCTATCAATTGATAAATTAATATTATCTACGATTGATACGAAGTATAAACATTGTATCTCTTTTTAGATGCGTAGAAAGTGATTCTTTACGTACTTGTATTCATTGCGCATGAGCGTTATTATAATTCCTCTTTTTTTCGCCCTAGGGCGGTAAAGTAAAGTGTTTAATTAAAGTAACTGTTTATATCGAGTTTTTAGTGATTAACATTGATTGATTTATGTCATTATGACGAAAATGAGGAGAATAATACGCCTCCCGAAATAATTAATTCGGCAAAAAATGCATCTAATGAATAAATGTCTTCTTTATCAAAAGAGAAATACGAACTTACATACAGGAAGTTTATTATTATTTTTTTTTTTTTTCATTATTTATGATTAAAATCCAACAATTGTAGATAAAGTACGGTACGCAACTCGTGCAAAAACTGCATTTTGCTTTGCTCGTGTGGTTTTACTACCCTCGCCGTCGCTCGGGTGCCAACTCCACACTCGCATGCAAAATGCTACTTTCCGCACTAGACGCGTAATGTACTATTATCTACGATTGATACGAAATATAAACATTGTATCTCTGTTTATATGCGTAGAAAGCGATTCTTTACGTATTTGCGTATTCATTGCGCATAAGTATCTCATAGTTCTGAAGAATTCCTCTTCTTTACCACGCGGTAAAGAAGAGGAATTCTTCTTTACCACCCTAGGGCGGTAAAGAAGAGGAATTCTTCAGCTTTACGCACGATTAGCAAGTTTGTTTACATTTAACAAAACTAATTTGCTATTCTTTTATTAAAGTAACTGTTTATATCGAGTTTTTAGTGAAAAACAATGAGTGAATCAAGTGACTGACGAAAATGTGGAGAATAATACTCCTCCAGAAATAATTAATTCGGCAAAAAATACAACTCAAGAATTAATGCCATCTTTATCAAGAGAGAGATACGAACTTACATACAGCAAGTATATTTTTTTCTGTATTTATTATTTAAATCTAACAATCGTTGATAAAGTGGTACTCTTTTAGTTTGGTACCCCTCAATAGGGGGGTACCAAACTAAAATAGGCGCCATGCGGCAGCACTTTAGTTTGGTACCCCCCGTTTATCTTTATTTAAATACATGTTGAAATGGTATTTTATATAAATAAAAAATGAACAATCTTAATAGGGGAATGTTCAAAAGCAGTGGGGCTTTTGTGTGGGGTTGAGAAAGGGGAAAGAAAGAGAAGAAAAAGATAGGGGGTACTAAACTAAAAGCGGCGCCCCTATACGCCTCTTTTAGTTTGGTACCCCCTTTAGAAAAATGAATAACCTAGTAGGATTATTTAATTAAATTAATTTAGGGCAGGAATTAAAATGGAAAAGTGAAAAACAACTCTAATGTCATAGACAAATGGAGTATTATGCATCATTTCTTGGAGATTTTTTTTTTTTTTAATTGAATGGCCTGTTATATGTCAAAATAGGCATTGTCAATTAAATTTTATTTCGTTGACAGAAAAAAATATTAGATTTGTCTAAAGCGAAATTAAAATAAGTTGAGTTTTAGAGGAATAGAAAGGTCTAAATTTCCGAAGTGTAATTCTGTTTAATGGACAATTAGATAAGAGGGAGTTTTTCCAATGGATGCAATGTAAGGTACTTAAAATTTGAATTGTAATTTTTGTGAAAGTTTGTTTGAGGTATTTTATTTCTTAAAATTTGAACATATTGAAATGAATGAAAATAACCTCTCAAAATAATCGCTCACTCATATCTTCCGGTAAATATATCGTAACTGACCCACTTTGACTAAATAACTATTAAGAAAAAGGAATGTTTAGTCTAATGTACATTGGGACAAAGGAACATCACACTTTTGTATATAAATATAAAAGTGTGATATTCCTTTGTCCCACTGTACATTAGACTAAATATCCCATTATCGTTGAAGTTATTTAGACAAAGTGGGTCAGTCTTTTCTTTCCCATTTCGGGGAAAGAAAAGATGATCAGAAACAATGTTTTGCAAAAGTATGTAAAATCCACTCATTATATATTATTAATTACTGTCCCATTTCATTGGAAATTTAAGATGACCTGGGTATTCAAATTTGTTGGGCATAGTACTAACAGTCCAACTAGGCAAGTCAGTACTATTTCCCACTCATTTACCCACCCAGGTCTTCTCAAATTTGTAATGAAGTAGGGGGGGGGGGGGGTACCAAACTAAAAGAGTGCCGATAAAATACTGTGCGCAAATCGTGCGAAAACGGCATTTTGCATCTCGGGAGCCAACTCCACACTCGCATGAAAAATGCTACTTTCCGCACAATGTACTATTAATACATATATAGAAGGTGGCAATAAACTTGAAGTTTATTATTTGTATAAAAAGTTTATTAAATAAAGAAAATATTATAATGTTTTGTGAGTAATTTTGAGCCATGTGCGTCACACACATAACCTTCTTACAACGTGGCCCATCTATTTAATTTCTTTTCAAAGCTGAATAAGACTAAGTTTTACCCCAGGTATTTTTTTACACCGGGAGCCTCACCAGGTATTTCCACACCTATATTGACTTGAACTTATTTACTTCATTTCAAAACCTAAAATAATTTTAAATAATTTACCATTTTTTTACCCCAATTTAAATATCCTTATTAGTTATAAAAAAAACAACTATCCCTACTTCAAAACAGAATCGACCTACAGCATAATTAATTGTAGTTCAGTAAGAATTTAATTGATTCCCAAAAAATCAAGAAATTAATTTAGAGAAATCTTTAAGCGTGTGACTGTTTCTTTTTTTTAAAATAAAAAAGGTTTAAGTCATAAAAAAGAACCTTTAAAAGATCAAAAAGATCTAAAATCCGATATATATATATATTTTTTTGTAATGTAACGTTTTTGTTTTATTTTAAATTCCGTTTAATATATATATATATATATATATATATATATATATATATATATATATATATATATATATATATATATATATATATAATTGTAGGGCGAGAAAAGCTTCCTTATTATAAAGTGTATAATGGTCTAATCAAAGGATTTTTTTGGAGTCAGGAGGATATAAAAATCCGTTTTTTAGCCAGTTTCGATCTGACGGCTCCTGGTTTTTAGGATAACATTTTTATTTTTTTAAGCTCTTAAGTAACCAACGAATCGTATAAATGTCACTTGTTTTCTTGTCTAATGGCAGTTCCAACCGATTATTTCTCCTAACATCCACACACACACACACACACACACATATATATATTATATATATATATATATATATATATATATATATATATATATATATATATATATATATATATATATATATGTACGTTTATCTTTGTGTTTAACCTAATTAAAGGCTAAAGAGATATACTTGGCAACGATGTCGTGTTTTTAAGACCTTTTTACACACACACACACACATTTCCACTTATAAATATATTAAAATCTTTTTCTTTCTTTTTCGAAGCAGTCATTCAGAATAATTTTATTTTAAACTCGTTTTAAATTTAATTTATTCTTCTCTTTTTTTTAAGTTTAAATTGCATCGGACTCAGTGGCGTACACAGGGGGGGGGCCCAAGGGGCCCTGGCCCCCCCCGAAATGATTACATACCTAAGACCCGCCATACACTTAAAACCAAAAAAACACAGTAACGACAGATGCATTCGAATTGGCTGTAAATATATTACAATAAAAGGAATTAATTAAGTATTATCTTATGGTGTGTATACACTTAATCACCCCAAATAAGCTCGGCCCGGATTTGCCGATAGAATTAAATTCATTCAACACTATACCGGCCCGATTGTCGGCTAGGCTCGGATTTTGATGATGGAATTAAATTTATTAAACACTATACCGGCCCGACTGTCGGCTGGGCCCGGATTTAGCGGATGGAGTTAATTTTATTAAACACTATACCGGCCCGACTGTCGGCTGGGCTCGGATTTTGATGATGGAATTAAATTTATTAAACACTATACCGGCCCGACTGTCGGCTGGGCCCGGATTTTGCCGATGGAATTAATTTTATTAAACACTATACCGGCCCGACTGTCGGCTGGGCCCGGATTTAGCGGATGGAGTTAATTTTATTAAACACTATACCGGCCCGACTGTCGGCTGGGCCCGGATTTTGCGGATGGAATTAATTTTATTAAACACTATACCGGCCCGAATGTCGGCTGGGCCCGGATTTAGCGGATGGAGTTAATTTTATTAAACACTATACCGGCCCGACTGTCGGCTGGGCCCGGATTTTGCGGATGGAATTAATTTTATTCAACACTATACCGGCCCGACTGTCGGCTGGGCCCGGATTTGCAGATGGAATTAAATTCATTCAACACTATACCGGCCCAATTGTCGGCTGGGCTCGGATTTTGCCGATGGAATTGAATTTATTAAACACTATACCGGCCCGACTGTCGGTCGGCTGGGCCCGAATTTTGCCGATGGAATTAAATTTATTAAACACTATACCGGCCCGGCTGTCGGCTGGGCCCGGATTTTGCCGATGGAATTAAATTTATTAAACACTATACCGGCCTGACTGTCGGCTGGGCCCGGATTTTGCCGATGGAATTAATTTTATTAAACACTATACCGGCCCAACTGTCGGCTGGGCCCGGATTTTGCCGATGGAATTAAATTTATTAAACACTATACCTGCCCGACTGTCGGCTGGGCCCGGATTTTGCCGATGGAATTAAATTTATTAAACATTATACCGGCCCGACTGTCGGCTGGGCCCGGATTTTGCCGATGGAATTACATTTATTAAACACTATACCGGCCCGACTGTCGGCTGGGCCCGGATTTTGCCGATGGAATTAAATTTATTAAACACTATACCGGCCCGACTGTCGGCTGGGCCCGGATTTTGCCGATGGAATTAAATTAATTGAATTAAAATACATATGCACACTAGACTGGCTTAAACGCGAAAATGATGGTTGTGGATTTCAGTAGCAAATTTTTGTTTGGACCAGGATTGTGTGTAGAACGCTACGTGGGTCCTCTTGTCTATGCGGCATTCCCCTCTTGCTGACTCAGGTCGGACTAGTGTTCGTCGACATGTAGTGGTAGAACAGAGGCAATATAAATAAATCGGTTTATCATTTAGTGAAAAAACTTATTCATATTACATAGTAATAGTAAATTTAAATCTAAAAACTTGAAAAGCGTTCAGAAAACATTTGATGTTAAATGTCCCATGTTATTACCCAGCGAATGAGCGAATGATTCTTTTGTTTTGCAATAGGTATTTAATTTTCTTAGAGAAGAATTCTCTTCTAGTTAAAAATTTGAAATTCGTATGTGCTCCAAATCCACGTTTGCTTTTGCAGTATGGATCACGTTTTGCTTCCGAGCTTACCAAAGGAAACGGAAGATATGTGACAGTTCTGAAGAACGAACAATTTTTATGTCTCCGATTTCAAAAATTCCAAGACAGAAATCTGTTTAACATCAGGGTACAGTTTGGGTCCCGTGTCCGCCTGTCCTTCAATTTTTGCGAACCAACATATCTTAAAAGCTATTCGTCCAATTTTATTGAAATTTTGATGGTAGGTCATAATTAGCCAGGTTATAACATTGCTGGTCCCGTATAAGTTTCAATCTTCTGCACCTATTTATTTCTCGTCCACATTCGCACAGACATACATTTATTTACACCTATATCTTTAAAAGAACTCATCTGATTTTTATGAAATTTTAATGGTTTGTTTGAAGTAGCCCGCAGATAACCCAAGAATAATTTCAACCGTCTGCGCTCTTAAAATATTGCTATATTGATACTTTATTCATGTTAAATTTACTCAATTTTCCCTCCTTTTTTAAATTAGTCAAAATTGGTTTGATTTTTACATGATTTATAGTATCAATTTACCAAAATTTAAACAGCGCAGACAGTTAAAATTAATCTGTGAGTTTCTATCAGATAAGTTTTATAAAATCAGATGAATATTTTTGAAGATAAGGTGTAAATAAATGTATGTGTGTGCACATGTGGAAGAGAAATGGTGGCAGGTGGAGAAATGTGGTGGAGGGAAATGGGACCAGAAGATTGGACCTTATATAGGACCAACAATGGACTTTTTATATGCTAATTAACTGCCATCCGAATTTCATTAAAATCGAAATAGTAGTTTTTAAGAATTGTTCGCCATGATTGAGCGAGAGACAGACTAACAGCCAGAAACGGGATCAAAATATCTGATAACTGGAACAGATTTCTGTCTTGGAATTATTGGAATCGGAGACATAATCGTTCTTTAGAACGATCACATCACATAGTGAGGTGTAACCTCATAGGATTTTAATTTAATTAAATATGAGGTTAGAAATTGAAATTAGAGTGTTGAAAAGGGGGAGAAATTACAATAATAATAAATTATGGGGTATGCTAAACCCGCATATAAGTTAAATTAGGTTGGGCCCCCCCCGAAAAAATTTTCTGTGTACGCTACTGATCGGACTATTAAGTTTATAATTCCTTTTCAGTTGTTTATTCCTTAAGTAAAAATTATATTTAATATTTATTTTATCTCAGCTAAAGGAAAAAAAATATCATCATTAAATAAAGAAATATATCATTAATTATATAATAAAAACAAACATATTTTTAGTCTAATAATTTAATTTTTAATATTAAGAATGTTGATTACAAAACTTTACTCGGGGGAATTAAAAGATTAATTTACGTATGAATTAATTTTGACGATTGTTTCATTAATAATTAGTTAACCAATTTAATTATTCTTGCTATATAGTGAAATCAAGTTGGTGAAAATGGTAGGTGTTAATACTTTGTATTGTATAGTTTATTGGTATTAGAATTACAAATTCGTATTCGTTTAATTTATTTATTTAGTTAGAAAACTAACGTACACAGTTTAATTTTATAGGAACTAATTCTATTAAATTAGTTAACCTCCAAATATTTTTATTCTTAAGAAGTGAAATGGGAAAAGGTTTGTTAGTTTAAATATAATTAGATTTAAGATGTCTTGTTTAAGTATAGGTCCAAGTATTCCGGTACAGGGTTTAATTTATTTAGCTAATTGGCTTCAGGTGCCGCATATTCTTAGATTTGACATGTTCTCTTTATTAAAAACAAATAGAAGTGTTCTCTCGCTTCCAAAGATCCTCATCAAAGAGTTAGAATCTTATGTCTTTCTTTCGGAATGTAAACAAAACTCTTCTAAAAACACTAAGAATACACGAGATATCTCAAAGAAGAGAGAAAATAAGATGGAAAAGCGTGAAAAAGATCTCAGAGACAAGATCACTTTATAAAAAAAGAGACAGTTACAGATCACTAGATCGTTTTACTTTAACAGGCACTAAGTGGCAGGCGTCGTGTGAGGGATGAGGATATCTCCGGGCGTTGAAAAACCCCTTCTCCGGAGCTTTGAAAAATAACACCTCTCAAGGGATGGAAGGCACAACAGTCTAGAGTCTAGATCGAGAAGGCAACCCTACCCCCGCCCAGTCAGAGGAGTTAGAACCTTACCGATCGCTGTAAATAAACCAGCTGGAGTTTTCCAAGGTTTTATATCTGGGCCCATTTCGTTCACTGTCTACACACTCTCCCATTGCCTCCCCGACCACGCGTCACGCGTTTAAACGCTTCCACAACTCGGAGGGAGAGACAGAGAGAAAAATGTAAATATAGAGACGGTGTATAAAAAGGGGGCCAGGAGGATTAGAGTGGCAGGGCTTGCTTTGAAAGCTTTCCACCGAGTGGCACACAGTGAAAACAAGCCATCTCATATCGATTATAAATATATCGCCATTAGTCTCCCATATAGTCGACATATAACACCCCGGCCCACTATATCCGGACAGAAAAACCCTGTATATCTAACAAGCGTATAAATCAAGCTGCAATTAAAGCCTTCTACATCGCTCCTATCTACTTCACTCCACTTTCTATAAAACAACCGCTCGCTCACTCCTACAACCGACAACAGCAAATTTCTCACTATTTCACTCGATATTTCTTATTTATATTCCTTCACGTCTATTATTATTCGGTTTTATGCTTCTACCTCTTTTTTTGATTTCCCTTTACTCCTCCAGAGTCGCTTCAAAGTTATCACTATTTATTTTTAATATCTAACATTCCTCTCTCTCATTCTATATTCTTTAAACCCAAATTTAATTTCCGTAAATTATATTATTAGCTTTATACCTCGAAGAAATATCCTATTTGTTTTCCTTTTCTCACTTTTACCAAAAATATATTTGTTTACCTTACGCTATTTGTATCTTCTAAAACTGTCGTTATGCTCAATTTGTTGGCTGCGGTATATCTATATTCTATATTTCTTATAACTATTTGCTTCTAGGCATCTGCTCATAGTTATCCGAGGATTATTGCAACCATTAAAAGTAATTAAATTATAGCTGTCAATTTCACGTCCTAGTTTAAATCTCGAAACGTTTACTAAGAAATAAGCAGATTGAACCTGTTTTCAATGTTTAACTGGCTATTGCAGTGTTTCCCAAACAACTTTTTTTAGCTCGCGGAACACTATATATATATAAAAAAAAAGCAAAAATTGCCAATAGCCGCAGCACTCATATTACTTTATGCAGGGCCGCCAAGAGCCATCCTGGGCTATATTTCGGTCAACTGGATCCCCCTCTAACAAAGAGGTGTGGGAAAATTTTTTGAAAATTACATGTCTGGATCTGGAAATCACTTTTTACACTATTTTGGCTTTTACCCATCATAAACAGTTAACATGATTTTTATGGAAATACTTATAAAATGATAATAAATACTTGATAGTATGGCACTTATTATTTAACTTAGACATTACTTATTACGGTTTTTTTTACTGGAACCATGTCTTCATTTCATAGCCATTCTCTGCAGATGACGCACTGAGGTGTAGGTATGTATTCATTCGATAGCCGTTGTTTGCAGATGACGCACTAAGGTGTAGATTCATTCGATATCCGTTCTCTGTAGATTACGCACTGAGGTGTAGGTAAGTATTCATTCTATAGCCGTTCTCTGCAGATGACGCACTGAGGTGTAGGTATGTATTCATTCGATAGCCGTTCTCTGCAGATGACGCACTGAGGTTTAGTGTAGGTATGTATTCATTCGATAGCCGTTCTCTGCAGATGACGCCCTGAGATGTAGGTATGTATTCACTCGATAGCCGTTCTCTACAGATGACGCACTGAGGTGTACTATGTGTCTTCATTCGATAGCCGTTCTCTACAGATGACGCACTGAGGTGTACTATGTGTCTTCATTCGATATCCGTTCTCTGCAGATGACGCACTGAGGTGTAGGTATATATATTCATTCGATAGCCGTTTTCTGCAGATGACGCACTGAGATGTAGGTATGTATTCATTCGATAGCTGTTCTCTGCAGATGACGCACTGAGGTGTAGGTATATATTCATTGGATAGCCGTTCTCTGCAGATGACGCACTGAGGTGTAGTTATTCATTTGAAAAGTACATAATTTCATTTGAAGTAAATCTTAGAGTTTAGAGTAATACGTTTCATGATATTTCCGAGCACTCAACTTTGAACTAAACCGTGTGTCTACTGTAGTTATACATCTACAGACAGGCATTATTTTGTTCTGAATAGTTTGGATTATTATTATTTTTTATTCTGAATCCCACGACACACCTGCTGTGTGCATCAGTTTGGGGAACCCTGGGCTATTATATCTCATCCGTTTTTCACAACAAGTATATACAAGCTTCCGTCTAGTAAATAATGTATTTTCTGAAGCTCATTGATAATCTTTTAAAAAGAACTTTTTAAAGTCTAACCTAAATCTAAATTATAAGAAAGTAAGCTATGAATTTATTAGTATGTATATATATATATATATATATATATATATATATATATATATATATATATATATATATATATATATATATATATACCTATATATATATATATATATATATAGGTATAATCTGTGTATGTGATATAACTGGGTGACAGAAAGTTTATAAAGTTAAGTTTTCAAGTCAATACCAAACAATTTTAACACTTAATTTTATTATTACGGTAATTATTCTTGAAGAGAAATGACACAGACTTGTTAAATGGTTCCATAAAATGATAATGAACTTAAAGTTAGGCTAAAAAGAGGGAAAAGCAGAAGTATAAAACGTTATACGACTGACAAAATAACGAATAAACACAATACATTTCAAACACACCCCGCTTTTACCTTTCTCAGCCTCTTTTAAAGTGTTTTGAAAATCTCGCTTTTCGGGGGTGCAAAAGCACAATAAGAGAAAACGTGAAAAGGGGTAGAAGAGAGGTAAAAACGATCCAGTTGTAAAAAAGGGGTGGGGGGGGGGGGGGTTGAAACTGTAAAAGGGAGTGAAAAAGATTTACTCTGAAAATTATACGGTGTTAAGGAGGACAGCGCAAAAAAGGGAGGGATTTATTTGGAAGGATGAAGTAGAAAGTTCGCTTGAAAAGGGTGTTTCGAGGAACGTTTAATTAACAAATAGGGAACCCCATCTAAGGATGAGGAAAAGGGCTCAGGTGCTTCGGAAAAACAAGGGTAGGTGAAATAATAGCTTGTGAAAATGAGATAGCACAAGTGTAGAAGGAAAAGGAGAAAAACCCGGGCAAATTGTTGTTTTCACAGAGTTTTCAAGAGTACAAGCTTTCCCAGCTCTTTACAACTTGCGTTCAAACTGTCCTGCAAATTACAAGAAAAAAAGAGTGAGCATTTTTTTTTTTTTTTTTTTTTTTTTTGAAAAAAAAGACTGTACTTAAAAAAGGAGAAAAGCTATAAGGGCTATTTAAAACGCTTTTTAACAAAAAAAAATCTTAAGGGTTGAAAAAAGATAAAAAAAAAGAAAAGTACAGTACCCCTTTTTTTTTTAGAATATGTAAAAGAGGGAGGAATGATGGCACGCTTGATTCCCTAGAAGATTCTTTTTTTTCAGAGATGTTTTTTAACGTTAGAAGATAATGAATTAGGAAAGGTTGGCAGCACTTGTGAAAAAAAGGAGAGGAAAGAAATTCTGGGGGGGAGGGTATTATAAAATAGAGGAGAAAAAAAATATTCAGAGGGGGGTAGGGGGCGTTTTTTTTGAAGAAGAGGAGAAAGAAGTAATTTAGAAAACGTAAAGATATATATTTTCTTTCTTCGGAAAAAAAGAATTCTTGAGGAATCGTCCTTATCCTTCTTTTGCGCTATTTCTTTTTTTTTTTTTTTATAAAATAACGATGCTTTATTTTAAGGAAGGAAAGGGGGGGGGGGGGGGGGGAGAGTAGAAATAAGAGCTCAAAAAAACAAAATAAAGATTTAAAAAAAAAATCAGTCTGAAAAACGATGAAAGTGGGTGGAAACAGAGAGAAAGAAACAAAAATCTTTTCTTTTTTTTTAATTCCTTAGGATTTTTGTTTCGATATGAAAGATATATATATATATATATATATATATATATGTATATATATATATATATATATATATATATATATATATATATATATATATATAAACAGTGTTGCCAAGGGTTACATCGTGGTGTAAAAATATATATTATTCTCTCTTGAGATGAAGAAAGAATAAAAAAATAAATAAAAAAGTTAGAAGTCTTAAAAAAGATTCAGGCATCGGCCTAATTAGGGTAAAAAAAAGGGAGGACCACCGGGTAGTGACAACCCTGGGGGCTTCCGACCACCCTAAGACTAATTAAAGCTTTGACAATCTTTCTTCCCTATCTACTAACTCGCTTCATAACCAAACCTTTTACATATTTAACTCCTTTTTCATGTTAAAAATTCTCACAAAAAAATGGAAAAAACCAGTAGCGTGAAAAATGCGTAATATCTGGCAGTAGGTAAGTTATCTAGTTTTTTTCGGTTAGATGAGAGGCCATATTATTTACTTAAAAGTGACATTTTTAAGGTACACATGAGTTAGTTTACTCAAATTGCCTTTTTTATAAGATTTAGGTAAAAAAAAAATGTGTCAAAATATTATGAAAAATTGTATTACGTAATCACAAAAGATTTTAAATTGCTATTGCGAACAATAACAATTCAAATTGTAAGAGTTTGTTGATTTAATAGTACATTATGCGTCGAGTGCGGAAAGTAGCATTTTGCATGCGAGTGTGGAGTTTGCACCCGAGCGACAGCGAGGGTAGTAAAACCACACGAGCAATGCAAAATGCCGTTTTCGCACGAGTTGCGTACCGTACTTTATCTACGATTGTTAGGTTTTAATAATGAATACAAAAAAAAAAATAAACTTGCTGTATGTAAGTTTGTATCTCTTCTCTTGATAAAGATGGCATTAATCTTGAGTTGTATTTTTTGCCGAATTAATTATTTCTGGAGGAGTATTATTCTCTACATTTTCGTCAAAGTCACTTGATTCGCTCATTGTTTTTCCCTAAAAACTCGATATAAACAGTTACTTTAATAAAAGAACACCAAATTAGTTTTGTTAAATGTAAACAAACTCACTAATCGTGCGTAAAGCTGAAGAATTCCTCTTCTTTACCGCACTAGCGTGGTAAAGAAGAGGAATTATTCAGAACTATGAGACGCGCATGCGCAATGAATACAAGTACGTTAATAATCACTTTCTACGCATCTAAACAAAGATATAATGTTTATATTTCGTATCAATCGTAGATAATAGTACATTACGCGTCGAGTTCGGAAAGTAGCATTTTGCATGCGAGTGTGGAGTTTGCACCCGAGCGACAGCGAGGGTAGTAAAACCACACGAGCAATGCAAAATGCCTTTTTCGCTCGAGTTGCGAACCGTACTTTATCTACGATTGTTAGATTTAAATAATAAATACAGAAAAAAATAAACTTGCTGTAAAGTTCGTATCTCTCTCTCTTGATAAAGATGGCATTAATTCTTGAGTTGTATTTATTGCCGAATTAATTATTTCTGGAGGAGTATTATTCTCCACATTTTCGTCAAAGTCACTTGATTTACTCATTGTTTTTCACTAAAAACTCGATATAAACCGTTACTTTAATAAAAAAAAAAACAGCAAATTAGTTTTGTTAAATGTAAACAAACTTGCTAATCGTGCGTAAAGCTGAAGAATTCCTCTTCTTTACCGCACTAGTGTGGTAAAGAAGAGGAATTGTTCAGAACTATGAGACGCGCATGTGCAATGAATACAAGTACGTAAATAATCACTTTCTACGCATCTAAACAAAGATATAATGTTTATATTTCGTATCAATCGTAGATAAAATATAGTTTCCTACAGTTGCACGACAAAGTGATTGTTCCTGCACTCAAATTAATGCGTAAAATAGCAGATGCTTTTATTTTGCTTTTACTTGCATTTACTTTCCCACTCGGCTTTCCCCCCACTGATTTTACTTTCCCGTACTCCAGTGTTCAAACTTACATAAATATTATGACTCTAATAGCCTAGGTAACATCGTATAAGCTTGAAAAAAATTGGTAACACTGGCTATAAACAGAACAGCTGGTGTAGTTCTGTAGTTGTAAAGGTTGTCGAGTATTAGTAGTTGTACTTTTATATTTTATTTACAGATCAAAACTGTAGGGAAACATTTTATATCTAACTCGAGCTTAAAGTGTCTTTGCTGCACTCAAGAAACCGCCACTTTTGCGTACTAATTGCACAAATAATTATTTTCAACTTATTTATAGAAGTTTGAGTGGAAGTTTTGGATAATATAGCAAGAAAAATTGTTTTTCTATGTACTTATTAATTGCTAACTACTTTTATCATTATTGAAAAACTAGTATCTTTGCTATCAAAAGGAATCAAAAGTTCTTTTATATTAGTACACTATAATGATTAAGTATAAGCAATTTCCCTCTAGGTTGTATGAGTATGTAAACCTAGATGATTTATTATTTTATTTTTAACTTTTGCATTAAAAAAAACGAAATATCGCTTCTCGGAACAACGATGTAATTGCATATAATGCGATGTATACATGAGTGCCAAAAAACTGACAATAAATCAGTAGAATTGTTATACATTACAGAAAAATAAAGTTTTGTTAGTGGAGTATAAGATACAATAGTACATTACGCTTCTAGTGTGGAAAGTAGCATTTTGCATGCGAGCGTGGAGTCTGCACCTGAGCGACAGCGAGGGTAGTAAAACCACACGAGCAAAGCAAAATGCAGTTTTCGCACGAGTTGCATACCGTACTTTATCAACGATTATGAATACAGAAAGGGTCATTCTCAAATTATTTGGCTTTTTACTGTTCCTTCACAATTTGAGGATGAATGTCTTAAAAAAAAAAAGTTTAATGCACCAATTAGCTGCCAATTAATGCATAGAAACTAATTATTAACTTTAAGGCAGCTAAAAATTTACGATTTATTACTATATAAAAAAAGAAGATGAAAAATCATGGTAATTTAACAAGAGTGTTACTGTAACTATGGATACATCCTCAGGTTTGAGTGCAATTTTCAATCGTAAATTTAAATAAATATTCAAAAGATTTGTTCTTAATTTGTTCCACACATTCTGAAGTACTGCCAGTAACTAGTATTTCAACTCCAGGAAACATAGAATATACTTTTTCTAAAGAATTTTATATCGTACCCAACCTCTAACAAGAGTGTTACTAATAATATAAGAACACTTTATCTTGGCAACAATAACATTTGTAAGATTGACACCAGTGCGTCCCCACTCCACGTGCTAACCAAGCCTACAGGTTTGATTAGTGTTTCTTAAAACCTCCTTGAGGTAGGTGTCGCAGCTCTTCAACAACATGGTAAGTATTTTTATTCTCTTACATGAGTGTTACCTTATTTTTATACCTGCAAATAATTATTTATTTAGAATAAAGATGGGGATCACATACTTATTATGTATCTATACTCAGAAAAACTAAAACTTCTATAAAATTCTACTAATAAATAAGATATTAAGGAAGTTAAATGGCTATTTTACAAGAGTGTTACTGAACAAGAGTGTTACTCCACTCAAGTAACACTCTTGTAAACGCTGGTGATATATCCTGTATAGCTTTATTTTGGAGTGCTTGATTTATTTTGTATTGTTATTACTTTTCCTATTAGGCACTGAGTAATGCTGAACAGCAAAGGAGGTACAGAAAAATGAAATCAGGACCCTGTCAGAGATCTGGACTACAGACAAATAAACAAGCTGAGGTAGATATATGTTTGTTTGACATTTTCCTTTCTGTTGTACATACTTTAAGAAAGTTGAACTAATTAAAATATCTGTAAGCTTAAATGTATTTAAATATGTAATAATTACTGTTTGATTCATAGAAATGAGAAAAGGAAGAAAGATCCTCATCTTTCTTAGTAGACATGTCCTCACATGTCTACGAGGGAGCACAGACAAATTAATGAAAAAGTATTGGCGGTTACATAAGTGCATAATATAAGTATCAAGCTGGTGAATTGTTGTAGTGCCTTATTACTTTTCCTCACTACCTATAGTAGGAAAAGTATTGTTTATATTATTATCTTTTCAAAAATGTAAAAAAAGCTGTGATTTATCTTTCTTGTCATAAGACTAAAGATAATTTTATTTATTTTTTTTTTTTAAAGTGCCTTTTTATTTTTTTATATAAATAATATTATTATGTCCTTTTTTTCTTTTTTTTAAAAAAAAGCTAAAAACTGTAGTTTTACTTTCTTGTCAAAAGTCTACTAAATTTGAAATGTATTTTTGCGAGATGAGCCAGATATACTTACCATGCAAGTGTGTATAATTATAAATATATATGTGTATGATTTATTTTATTTTTTCTTTCATAAAGATCAAGTAATAACTACAATTTATAAGTCTGATTATAATAATTATAATTAATGTAACGGTATTTTACTTTGTTGTCGCAAGACTAAAATTGTATTTTGTCTAAAAGTCTATGTGTTCTTTTTTCATTAAAGTTTGAATTGCGTGTATCGTTTTTTTGTTGTAATTTTTCCCAATTATTTTTATTATTATTATTGGTCAACATTTTGTGGTTTTATTATGGTTTCTTTTTTAAATGTGCATGTATTGACATAATGGTTCACAAGAGTGTTACTCCTGTCTACGAGAGTGTTACCGTTTACAAGAGTGTTACCGATGGTAATTTAACATTTTTATCCCTCTATACAAACATATACTTTCAATAATGCTACACTATGATATTATACAATGCCTCTCAAAACCCTTGTGACATTTTCGTTTCTTAAAATTGATTTATGTGGATACAATTGGAAATATTAAATTGTAAAATCTACATGAAGGTAACACTCTTGTTGAAACTAAATTAAAGCTATTATAAAAATATAAAAAATGAAGAATATTATACTACTGTGGACTAGAAAACTTCGCACACTTCTAAATACTACGGATTTACTAGATTGAATTGACAAATAATAAATAATTTTATTGTTGCATACTTGGTAACACTCATGTTCATAAAATTCAATTCATCTATCAAAATTAATGAAATTTAAAAAAATTGTTAATTAACTCGCAAATTTCAGAGTTATTTGATTAAAAGAATAGTTAATCAACATTCACTGCAAAATTCATAAGTATTTAATTAATTTTTTTTTAGACATTTTTCATTGTGAGCAAAACCGAAAAAGCCAAATAATTTGAGAATGACCCGAAAACGAACAATAAATACAGAAAAAAAAATTAATAAACTTCCTGTATGTAAGTTCGTATATTTCTCTTTTGATAAAGATGACATTAATTCATTAGTTGTATTTTGTGCCGAATTAATTATTATTTCGGGAGACATATTATTCTCCTCATTTTCGTCATAATCACTTAAATCACTCGTTGTTTTTCACTAAAAACTCGATATAAACAGTTACTTTAATAAAACAGGCAGCAAATTAGTTTTGTTAAATGTAAACAAACTCGCTAATCGTGCGTTAAGGTGAAGAATTATGAACGCGCATGTGCAATACAGCTACGAAAAGAATAATTTTCTACGCATCTAAACAGAGATATAATGTTTATATTTCGTATCAATCGTAGATAAACTATTATTCCGATGTTGTTCCATTAAATGTATCAGGTTTTCCGGACACTTCTAACGTGTCAATTTTAATTGCTTAAAATTTGGTAGGGAGTAGGAATATAATGTTTGCTTATCAAAGATGTCCTTTATTAGAATGAAGTTCCTTAATGCACGTTACGATCCGGAAAAAACACCGTCACAAAACCGACCGCCACAAAACCAACCGTCAAGAAACCGACCGCCACAAAACCAACCGTCAAGAAACCGACCGCCACAAAACCAACCGTCAAGAAACCGACCGCCACAAAACCAACCGTCAAGAAACCGACCGCCACAAAACCAACCGTCAAGAAACCGACCGCCACAAAACCAACCGTCAAGAAACCGACCGCCACAAAACCAACCGTCAAGAAACCGACCGCCACAAAACCAACCGTCAAGAAACCGACCGCCACAAAACCAACCGTCAAGAAACCGACCGCCACAAAACCAACCGTCAAGAAACCGACCGCCACAAAACCAACCGTCAAGAAACCGACCGATGACGATATCATGAGTTAAAGAAGACCGATTTAGTTGAAATTTGGTACACATGTTTAGTTTGATGGACAACGTTATCCGCGGCCAAGCGTTCGCGCACAATACTCAACTGTAAAATTGGAATTATAGGGCATGGAAAAGTTCTAAATTCTTCTATTTAATGAGACAAACAACTTTTTTAAATAAAATTGATTAGTAGAACAAACACCAACACCGCTATGAAGTGTCAAAGATCGCTAAATTTATTAAAGCAGAACTAAACGTTTAAAATAGAGAAAACAATATTTTTACCGATATCTTACGATTTTAATAACGATTTTAATAAAACTTCATACACATCGTCTAAACCAGCGTTTCCCAACCTTTTAGATGCTGCGACCCTAAAAATGTATCCTCAATATTTTCGCGACCCTACCTGGAATATGTTGTTTTGCATATTGCATACCCTAAAGATTGCAGGGATATACATGGCGTCTAAAGCCTGAATGCTAAAAATCATTACTGGATTAGGGCTCATCATCTTAATTCGGATAATGACATTGCTTGATTTGTTTATGTTTTATAACAGTCATTTCTTCATTATATTATAATGTGCCTTCATGAATTTATGTTGGTGGGCTAATGACCCTTTGTCGGAAGTTTAATGAAAATAAATCAAAGTCTCTAGGAAATATTATCACTCGTTGCAATACCTCGCTTTATTTTTATCAACCTTTCGAGTATTCGTCTTTGAATTTTCCTAGTAAAATTCCTTTACCCTTATGAATTTATTTATATAATTTTATTTTTTAAATTAAATTTACATATTTTAATTTCATTGAACTATTTTTTTTCAAGAATTTTTGTCTATAATTACAGATTTTAAGATTTTTCGCGACCCTAAAATATTTTATTGCGACCCTATTTTGGGTCTTGAACATAGGGTTGGGAAACGCTGGTCTAAACGACAATTGAAAAAGGCATGTAAAATTTCAACCTTATATAAGCAAAAGTTTTCGTGTAGGGAAGTGATATACTTTATAATATTTTAAATGGAGTAGGCCGGTAAATGGGTTAAAGACTCACTCTACTACAACCATTTTTATTAACACATCAATATCAACTCATCATGATTTTTTTTTTTTTTTTTTTTTTAATATTCAATACATATTTATTGCAAGACGCTCGCTTCAATGGTAAAAAAAATGATTTTCTTTTAATTTTGCCTTAACTCCACTAAATACAAATAGTAAGTTACTTTTAATCTTGTATCTTTTCTAACTATATCATGTATATAAGTAGTTAGAATCGTATACCAACTTAGCAGTGTGATTTTATAATTTATATTTAATGAAAAGCGTAAGGAACTTCGTTCCAAACGGGTGTTCCCCGACACCACACGTTTTTCTTTTATTAATTCATTGTTTGTTGTACATATAAATACATTGCTATTACGCAAAAGAAGATAAATGTCATTGGCAGAAAAAAGATAAAAGCTAATTAAATAATTGTAAACAAGTAAATTACATCCGTTGTGTAAAAGACTAAAAGAATATTTAATTCTTAACTAATAATTAAATTCGACGGGAAAAAAAGGAATAATTTCAGCATGTATAGTTTTAAAATGTAAATGGGACGGAAGGGGGATGTAAAACTTGTAAAGCGATTAGTTTTTTGTATTTTTCCTAACAAAAAAGAAGAAGAAGGAGAAGATGGTTGAGGTAGGAGGTCTAATAGAGTAAAAAGAGGGTGTTCGTAACAAACTGAACAAGCCTGGGTAAACGAGACGAGAAAGAATGTTATTATCATCTAATAGGACGAGGGAAAGAGACAAGTATAACCTCAAACTTTTAAAAAAAACCTTCCTTTGGCAATACTCAGTTTCTAAGAGGAAATGGGAAGAAGAGAATTATTAAATCAAGATTCATGCATATTGCATTTGAAACCCCGCGAGACTCACGTATTAAATGAATGAGACAACACTGACTCTCCTTCTAAAAGACTCAATGAAGTATTTCACTCTTAAAACCTTCCTCTCTCTCTTGTTTTTTCAACTATTAAAACTACAACCAATGAAATAAAAATAATAAAACTTCTTGTTTCATTTCAAAAGTACTAAAAACTACAGTTCAGTTTTTATTTGAATACACTTTTCCATTTCGATGTAGGTATCCCTTTATTCATTCATTAAAATGAATACCGAATGTACACAACGAACTAATTCTTCGTCGGAGTCGGAGGGGGAAATGAACCTAGTTATTTAACCATTTATGGCATAATGTAATAATGGTTTTAAATATTTTTATTTTTTTGCTTCATTTTATTTTGCTTTCGAGCTTACCGAAGGTAATGGAAGCTATGTGATCGTTCTAAAGAACACGAACTTTCTTTTATGTCCTCGATTTCAAAAATTTCAAGACAGAAATCTGTTTCAGACATCAGGAAACATTTTTGGTTCCGTGTCTGTCTGTCGCTCAATTTTTGCGAACAAACATACCTTAAAAACTGCTCGTTCGATTTTAATGAAATTTGGTTGGTAGATTATAATTAGCCCATTATTAGCACCATATTATGATGGTTTCAACCTTCTGCACCCATTCCTTACTCTTTCACATGCTCACAAACATATATGTATGTACACCCATATGTCTAAAAGTACTCATCTGATTTTTATGAAATTTGGATGAAATGCCAAAAGTAGCCCGCATATAGCCCCAGATTAATTTCAACCATCTGCACTCTTCAAATTTTACTAAATTGATACTTTAATTCATGTAAAATATCGGAACAATTTTGACAGATTTAAAAACGGAAAAAATAATTAAATTTGAATAATAGTTGTAAAAGCATAAAAGCATTAATGTATACGAAATAAGAAGCGAGGAAGCCACACTAATTGATAGCCTTTTTTTTCCTTTTTTTTTTTTTTTTTTTTCAAAAAAGTACTACAAATATAATTCAAAAGTAAAAAAAGACCAAATGGTCTTTTCTTACTTTTTGGACGAACAAGTAAGCTTAGTGATTTTATACATTCAAGGGTACTTTTTTACTTCAGCACCCCCCCCCCCCCCCCCCTGTATGCCTTTGTGTTTATAGTTATTTAGACAAAGGAACATATACAATATACAGAGTAGCATATATTACTTAGTCTAAATTTCTATTAAGACGAAGTGATATTTATTCCAATGCACCTTGGTACAAAGGAATATAATTGTGATCATATCCCTTAGTCTAATCAACTATTAAGATAAAGGAATATTAAATATAAAACTGCCCTAGGAGTCTCAATATCTAGGGGAGACTAACACACAAACTTTTGAGACTTTTGTAGGGAAGATTATTGTTTAGAACAATAAGGGGAAGGGGGGGTGCTAAAGTAAAAAAGTGCCCATTCAAGTATTTAATACGTTACAGTCTATTTTCCAAATATCTTTAACCACCTCAATTATAAACTACTGAAATTGTGCTTTACCTCGCTCTACGCAAGTCATATTTGTGCCACGAGATAGGCAATAATAAACGTAGGCCATAAAGTCACAAGAAATACAAGTGAATGAACACTAAGTATGAATGAATAAAAAGTATTTCAAGATTAGATGAGAATTGTCAATGGATTACTGATATAAATAATCGTGGACAGCTATATGTATAATGGATGACACGGGGTTGACGAGTCGTTCCATCAGCTGTATGGATATATATATATATATATATATATATATATATATATATATATATATATATATATATATATATATATATATATATATAGCATTGGCAACCGGATGGACACCACTCAATTTAAGTAGCTACCCTTATCTCGATAATGCGGGTAAAAAACGAGCGAGAGGACCCTTGTCGAGATGGGCATCGAACCCTGATCGATTGATTTAATAGCTTGGAAAAAGCCAATCTATAACTTACAATCCAATACTTGGGCAAATAATGTTTAAAGACACTGAATCAGTCGTACCTTTTATCCCCTAATAACATAATAGTTTTAGTTTCCGGTCTCTGAGAACACTATTAAACCTAGATTTACCTGGTACAGAGAAGACCGTAAAAAAACAATTTAATTAACATATGAAATTCTCCTTTTTAACAACAAATGTAAAACTATATCTCGGAATGTATACTTTAGATTCATTTTAAAGCTCAATTAAGGCCAACCTTAATATAATACTCTAAGTACAAATATGGTAAAATTATTTTAATTCGTATGAAATCCATTAAAATTAATTGGTTTACATTTTACAAGCCGTATTCTTCATTCTTCAATATTATATTCCACTTTTAATTGAAGCCGGTGAAAGAAAATATCTATAATACATTAAAAAGGATTGGATTTAATTCAATTCTTAATTCCAAACACAAAAAAAAAATCGTGGTATTTGAATTTCTATATTATATTCTTTTAAATAAATAATTTAAGTCGATATTTTAAAAAAAAAAAAAAACTTAAATGTAATGAACAACTTATTCCTTCACAAAATTGCTCTTAACTTGCTACAAAATAAATAATATAAAATAAAATAAAAAAACATAAAGCCAAAAACAGAATTATATTGAATACTTAATTGAATTAAACATTAAACTTGGATAAAAAGAAAGAAGTTATTTATAAATATCAAAAGAAATAATAATTGAATCAAAGTCTTCTAATACTCTCGTTGAATTATTCCGATTTTAAAATGTCAAGTTGAAGTGGACGGTAGGTCGATTTATTCAGTCATTCTCCTTTTTTCCTCTTTTATTTTTCTATCATTCTTGTCAAAATATTCTTCTTTCCAAAGAGGGAGTTGAAATATCGTCGGGATATCCGGTTATCATTAAAAATACCCAAATACGAATAATAAAGAAAGCCATTAGTATAAAATATTTTAAAGGGGGACAAACATTTTGAAAAAAAGGAGTCACTCATCAGTTTCTTTTTGGGATGTGGCGACGTAATTAAGCATCGAGGATCTGATGTCGGGTCCTGTTTTTATTTTTTTTTATTATTGAAGAAACCCACTTCTTAAAGTCCTTTTTCTTTCATCCTATCAATGCCCTAGTTGATGGATCGGGATCTCCCTCAGGGATTCCGTTGTGCAAGCTCCTTATGTTAATGAGGTTGAAGGAGTTTTTTTAGTCGAAGGGAGAAGTTGAACCCGTTATATGTTGATTTAATCCTTTGTCCGGTTTCTTCTCGGTCGAGGGAGGACATTATACTCGAGAGAGGGTTTTTAATCTTTTGACTCTTGTCGGACTCGAGGATGATGCGAAGGGGATCGCCCACGCCTCAGTCCCATTCAGTCTTGTGGAAGCGGAGAGGAAGAGGCACATCAATGGGACCAGGGACCCCGCATCCTTATTCGACAAGACTCCCGAGAGATAGAAAAAAAAGCACTTAAGGACTTAGTCTTTTAAAAGAGCACCCGGAGAACTTCGTGTCAGATACCGTGCCAAACAACTCACACGAAGGCTCCCCCGATCTATTGAGATCAGAAATTCAATCTCTTCATCCTTCAATGAGTCCTACGGTGACAAGCGGAAACCCAAACGGCATCTCGTTTAACTGTAAACGACCGAAATCATTTTATATTGTAAGTCGGGTTACCCCACTTTCATTTTACCAACCTAGAAAGGTCAATTGCGTGTTCGTTCACCAACTCGGTTACAGTTATCGAAATTCAAATGTAAATTGCAATTCGTAGAGAAAATGAGCGACAGAGTTCACGAATTAACGTTTATATATGATTTCTCTTTGAGACACCTTGATTACAATATTTGAAAACGGACAAAATTCATCTCTCAATATGTATAAGAAAATACTATATTTCACATGTTGAACTTCTCAACATTTTGAACCATCAATAAACTAAACAATCTTCACGAATAATTTCATCATTATAATTGCTCAGATGACTCTTCCGTTGATAGCCAACATCCCACGACATTCTTACTAAGTTTAGCCTATTTGTATGTTTACCAATTTAATTTGGTACGCGGCTTTACAAGAAGGAGCAGAAGCAGGAGCAGTATTACACTTACCCTTATTCCTCTAGGCAGTGGCGCACCCAGGATTTATTTTTGGGAGGGGCACAGATTAAAAAAAAAAAATAAAGGGGGGGGGGGGGGGTGTAATGTGGGCTTAGCATTATCACAGACAATTAACCAGTCTGGTTTTCTTTGTTCTTAAATTACATCATATCAAGGGCGGATCCAGACAATTTTGAAGGGAGGCTGGCTCTCTTTTAGGGGGGTCCGGGGGTCCTCCCCCGGGAAAATTTTTATAGTTTACGTTACTTGAAAACGTCTTTTTAGCCTATTCTAAGAGCATCTAAAATGTTATTATATACAAATAAATTTAAGTTTTTTATGAACGGGAAATGAAGACCGGGGAATTTTATTTAAACAAAATTATATACATACTAATAATATTTTATTATTAAAATTTGTACATTATATAATAGATTAATGTTTTATTCTAGTAGCCAGAAAAATAAGTTGGTACATTTTAAAAATGTTTTAGTTATGTGAATTAACAAAAAAAAATACGTACACCAAATGTTTTGAGTTTAACAGAAATTAGATGATTGTATTAGGTTAAAAATAAACATAGTAGAGTATATTATAATAGTCCAGTCAATAAGTACAAAAAATAGTCTTCCTTGCGAAAGGTCAGGTATCTGCAATTTTTAAAATCTTATTCTACAATTGAACCCGTTTCCATATTCATTAATATTAATTATTCGAGAATTAAAAACTATTCTAATGACTGCTACTAACTATTTTAATTAATATACTAAAGTAAAACTTTAAATTAAAATAAATACCCTTAAAACAAGAAAAATGTAGGCTTTGGTAGGGGGGGGGGGGGGGGGGGGGGCACGTCTTTTTAAACGCCAAAAAATATGTCGGGCAAAACTAGGTAGATTATTACTAATTTATTTATTTATTTTTTTTCACTATAACTTTAACATGTGCTGCGAAATTGCATACTTAAATTTTACGTCATTGGCTGGGGGGGGGGGGGGGGGGGCACGTCTTTTTAAACGCCAAAAAAAAAAAAAAAAATGTCGGGCTAAACTAGGTATATAATTACTTATTTATTTATTTTTTTTTTTTTTGACTATCACAACACTATATTACTTTATCACGTGTTGCGGAATTGCATACTTAAATTTTAGGTCTGGCTTTGGGGGGGGCACGTGCCCCCCGTGCCCCCCCCTGGGTGCGCCACTGCCTCTAGGCCATACCCAACTTACTCAAGGGTATCTCCAGAATGCCCGAAAAAAAACCTATTTTCAGCCTATTGTCTTTTAGCAGCATCAATATTAGAGTTGAAAAGTAAGTTCTTTCAGCAGCATCAAAATTACTCGAGGATTTTGGATGTGGGCTTTCCTCCCTGTCAAGCCTATAGCAGTAATGTTAGAACGAAGATTGCACTTGCTTGTGAATGTCCTTAACTTCCTCCGGATGGTAGGTTTATAGATCTAGGAGTATGGAGTATGCGTATACAGGCCTCTGCGGGCAACGTTGTCAAAGGCTAGAGTGAACAAGCCTTATAATTATATAAGATAAATGTTACTGCCTCCTCCAAGACATCAAAAACTTCCACCTTCAAGACATAAAATTAAGCGAACTTCTGCCACGTCAACTAGTTTTTTAAGTTAGCCTGCACTTATGAAATTTTTTTTTAGAGAGCATGGAAAATCATCCACAGAAAGATTTTATCGCACCAATAAAGAACAATGCTAATAATAATAATTTAAGTTCTTTTTCGAGGAAGCAGGAGTTATAGTTACCGTGAATTCTGAATGTTACTTAGCCGATCACCTGATTTGACACCGATTCGAGTTTTTTATGGGTCTAATCTGAAGTCGGTCTCACATTCTTGAGAAACTGAGAGTAAATATTCAAAATGAAATTGCAGCTATAACTTCGGCCATGACCCAGAGAGTAATGAGTAACCGTCTTCAGCACTACATAGATCAGAGCGGTCACTATTTACAAGACATTGTATTTCATCCACAATGTTAAAAAACTGTTTCCAATTAATTACTTTTATATAATATATTATTTTTTTTTTTTTTTTTTAATGCAAGGTCTTCACTGAACAACTAGTATAAGGTAAACTAATGAATCAAAAAAAGATCCGCTTTCATATCCAAAAAAGTTTGACAAATATAATTCATATAAAAAATGTATAATTGAGGAAAACATTTTGTGAAGAATAAAACTTATCGAAAGTGTGTTGCAGATGAGATGGGTCAAAATTTAATAAAAAAAGATACGTCCGAAGTTCGTAGTGAATAAGAGGGTCTGTCTAAAAATATGGAGAAAAAAGTTTTTCTTTATTTATATCTTTATTTTTTTATTCTAACTATGAAAAAAGAGTGGAACGTAAATGGTGAAAAGGGATCCATATATCCGCGAAGATATAACCTTATCCATAGAACTCAAGTCAAGTCAAAAAGAGAACGGCAGAAAGAAAAGCGGGACGAGGGACCTGGCATCTCGGAATACCCAACTTTTTCAACGATGTAAAAAAAAAGGGTCCATCAAACTTCCACCGACCTTTCGGACAAAAGAGAGAAAGAAGACAGAGGGGGGAAAAAAGTAGGAAGGTAAAGGGTTTAACATGGGAAATGGATGGGTGAAAAAGGGCGGAAAAGTCGAGGAAAAATCCATGATGCTTTTAAAGCAGAAAAAGTTGAGACGGAGGAGTTAAGTCCAGTATAAGTCGTGGATGACACGGACAGGAAGGCTTGGAACCTACATCAGCGAAATTATCTAGACCTCCTTCCCACCGCATTTCTACTCTCAACCCTTTGCACGTTTAGACCGACTTGAAAAAACATGAGGAGGGATTTCCTTTCTTATACCCAACTTCTTTCACTTCCCTGTCTGTATCTACAGATAAAAAAAAAATGAATAAGAAGAAAAAAAGTGTGATATATTAGAAGATCTAAGAATCAACGATGCAGAATGAGTAAAAAAAACCGCAGACTTTATGCTGACATGCAAGATAGCTCGTTTTTACCAACTGTATAAGTTAAAAAGGAGTTAAATGTACGAAGATATCTATAAATGCATAGACCTCTTTAAACTCTTTCTACCAAAGTGGTTGTATTTTAATTTACATTGGTAAAATCATATAATCCTTATGCTAGAAGATAATATGTAGCATGAGTGTCGTATAAATTGCTTAGGACACATCTCTTCCCTATGAATTTTGCCAAAACTTTAACAAGTAAAATTAAAAAAAAAAAAGTTGCAATCAATGTTTCTAAAATGAGATATACCCAAAAAAGTTACCAAGAATACGATTTCAGTCCACACAAAGAGTCCGCAGGCAGTTTTGTTAACTACGGCATAAGCGGCCCAGTCATTCCAAGATGGAGGCCATATAAAAGTTTGATTTTACTATAACTTTTAAAAAGCTTATTATAATGATGTGAAATAAACGCCTTTAAGTGTATTTTTATCATCACAACGCAATGCATCCACTACTGAAGTTTCTAGCTTGAAAATGTTTGAGCTTTA